>BJCO01070736.1:0-11333 GCA_018326465.1 Flaveria floridana
ATATATATATATATATATATATATATATATATATATTGGTATTTATAATAATCACCTCTCATTTGACGCCTCAAATTTCACATTCATTTTTAACGACATTTGAAATATAGGTTTTATATATTTATATTGTATCCATAAAGGTGATGTTACAACTCTCCCCTCTGTATTTTGTTACTGAATTTGTCTCTATTTAAAGAGTTGAGGGTAATTTACCTTAATCTCATTCTCCACCTCCCATGTCATGTGTGGGTCATCGTGCGTTTCACTTTACTCTGATGGAGGAGTCTCTTTATTGTGTAACTTTTGTATTTGTCTATCATCAATATATGATTATTCTTTCATGAAATTCAACTTTTTGTTTATATAAAAATCCTCAAGTGTTATTTGTTGTGCTTTGTCACTAGATATTTCTTTAGTTTAATACATGAATTGTATCATGTATTCCACTAACTTTTTCCAAAAGTTTTAGTTGATACGCAACTGGTCCGACTTTTGTAGTTTCTTTCATATTCACTAATACAATCAAAGTAAGTTTGAGTTTTTTCTTTTTCCTAATTGTATTAATCCCTTCAAAGGAGATACCTTCAACGTCACATTATTCTCTATTTGAAAATCCATGGGTTTACGTGTTTGATCTACGTAATTCTTTTGGTGATCTTGGCTGTTTTTTAGTCTTTCTCTTTGATTTACTTTATTTTGTTAGTTGTTTCCTAGATGATCTCAAATCTAGATAACTGACTTTTGTCTACTTCAATCCAACAAAAGGTAGACCCATATTTCCTCTCACAGAAGAGTTCATAGGGTGTTGTCTTAATGTTGACATATTAACTATTATAAAGTGAGAATTCAATCAACAGTATATGGTCCTTCCAATAACGACTACCAAGTCGATTACATACGCCCGAAGCATGTTCTTAAATTATAATTTTCTCATTCTTGTGCTAGGGTATAAATAGCTTTTTCAGCTTTCTTTTTTAAGGTTGAACATGTCAAGATTTAGAGTTTTATTGTAAACATTGTGAGATCTCTTGAAGATAAGAATTTGGGTTTTTTCTTACATTTGGTGTTCTTTTTATTCCAGGTGTTCTATCAATCAAAACATGAGGTTCTACATCACGTTTTGATCAACAGTTGTATATTAGAGATCACTTGATCCAACATTTGTTTTTTACCAAAGATGGTGTCAGGACCTATTTTATTTTCGCTATGATAAATTGATTTATTAATTGGTTCAAATCCACAACAAAATATCCTCTTAATAATCAAGCAAATATTTAAATGAACATGATTTTGAAGATGTTGTAAAAGAGACTGCAAAAGTAAGATCAAATTCAAAAAGTTAACAGTATCAAAAACATTGAATTTAAGTGTAGAAATCATGTAAGCACTAGAAAATTTGTGGTGTATCAAGGTGAAGAAAAATATTGCAAGATATTATGAGCTTGGTGATCATTTATATAAACTGTCAAATTAAGATCTTAAGAACTATTGGTACTAGCCTTTGAAAGTCTAATCACCCCTTGGAAAGTCTAATCACCGATCCTCATGATAAAAATCATTTTGATCTTACAATGAAGTATGTCAAGAAAGTAAAGAAGTTAAGGTTTTGAAATCCTTAAATTAGGAGGAGATTGTTATGTTTAGACCTCGAATAAGTAATGACTAGAAAACTCTAAGGTGAATGCTACCTATCTTAGATATGACAATGATGAGACTACCTATCCGTAGTTAATACCAAAAGAACTTACAATGGATGTGTTGTTATTGTTGTTCCCAACTGTCACTACAATCTATGGTCTTAAAGCTTTATGTGATTTAGTGTTGATATAACAAGTTGCTACCGATAGCAACTTGTTGCTAGCTAAGTGGAATTACAACCAAAGGGAGTTAGTACCAATCCATATTACTACTACTGAGTTACTTGTTACTAATAAAGAGTTGCAACCGATACCGAGCTATGGTTCCAATTAAGGTCCAATTGTTATCAAGGGCAACATGCCACCGATTTCCAAGTGATTGGTGAGGGTAACTTGGTGGTGACTTCAAAGTCTATACTAATCCAAAAATTTTACCAACGATGTTGTTTCTTGTGTATTGAAAGTTAGTTCAAGAAAGTTACAAGTCACTTTTAAGGAATCTTTCATGTATTTAGTAGTGGTGGGCTTTTCTATGAAGATTAAATAAGGAACAAATGGCATACCATGAGAGAGATCTCGATTGTTAGTCATTAAATATTCATTACGTGAGGGAGATTAGATATAGAGTCACTAATTTCTATTTTAGAAATTTATAGTGCTGATGACGATGCCCGATGATTAGGCTAAAGCTTAGCGAAGTAGAAAAAGATAAAGAAAAAAACAAAAAGACAACGAAAGATATGAATTTAGTCTAATGTATAGAGTTGATGATGTAGGGCCTGATAATTATGATTCATGCTCGTTTACTCTAACCCATGTTAGGCCCATCGGACTTTATTTTATTTTCTCCTATAAATAAAAAGATTTTTTCGACATAAAAGTCCGCCCCTTTTGTGAAAGGAATAGCCAAACTCTTACAGACACCTCCCTTTTGAATCCATCTCAATGATATCACTACTATCCCACGCATATATTGTACTTTTATTTATTTACGTGTTCTTACACAAGATATGTATATTGATATTGATACAAGCGACTAACCTTAGCATAAGAGGGTGTCCAGACCTCGGGTAAATTTTATTGAGTTCAATCTTTAGGTGTTGTTGCTCGGATCTAACTAATTCAGGGAAACGTTATGTGCAGCTCAACAATACAATAAAGCCGGACTTGGATTCATCAAGATAGGCGAAAAACCAAAGCGTTGGATGACCAGTTTATAAAACCACGATTTTGTTATACGGAGTAATGTAAATGTAAATATTAGAATGGCATTTGGTGTTGTTGACTTGATTTGAAAAATGACATCCAATAAAATAGGCATGCATGGGCTATTAATTATAAACCGTTGGAAGCTTTCATCCCATCCTAAGGATTCGGCTACCTTTATTTCTCCCCATTTCTAATTACAACAACAACCCTTTCTTCCTAACAGACTTAATTAAGATTCAATAGAAAACACACAATTTTATAAAGAAAGAAAAAATGAACACCAAGAGTGAATCACAAGAATCAATTTTGTTTCCCTGTAGATAGCAATTAACGCCACCCAGAAGTTGGTTTTTTTCCCATCAAAAGAAAACTTGGGATTTCTTCCGGGCGTTTTTCGTTTGCAAAATGACGGACTCATTGGAGTTTTCTGTGGCGTCAATGATTGAAGATGTTCTTATTGAGCATGGCCCTCAGTTGTCCGATGTCCATACAACATCCAAGAGTGATGCAAAAATCTGTACGTTTCTTATATACTCCTAATGACATCATGTATCGCTTGCTCGCATTTCTTTAAATACATGATATGAATATGAATTCACGCACACAAATACGTTGTTTGATTAATTGTCATTTCAAGAAAGAAATAAAGAAGAGATTATATATATACACATACATATACATATCTATCTATCTATATATGAATGAATATATATATATATATATATATACACACACACACACACACACTTTGACTTTGTGCATTGTTCATTGTTGTGTGGGCTGATTGATATATAAATTTGGGTGTGTTTCCGATCCTCAGCGACAAAAAGAAATGAAGCTACAAGATGGCTAAGAAAGTCTGTAGGTGTGGTGGCTGCAAAAGATCTACCAGCTGAGCCTTCAGAACAAAATTTTCGAATGGGATTAAGAAGCGGGCTTATCCTTTGCAGTGCTCTTAACAAGACTGAAATGGGTGCTATTCCTAAAGTAACCTGACTAATTCTTTACCAACTTGTTTATTTTCTTATTTTGAATATCAACTAAATCTTTCAGTGAATTGTGTATATGCTGGCTTCTTAGGTTGTGGGAACACCCTCCGATTCTGTTATTATACCTGATGGACCACCTCTATCGGCAAGCCCTTACTATGAAAATATCAGGAACTTTCTATTAGCCATAGAAGAAAGGGGGCTTCCAACTTTTGAAGGTTCTGATTTGGAGCAGGTAAAAGTTTTCCCGGATATCATTCGCACATTCTAATGTTGTTTAAATTTTTTGCTTATTTGACTGTAACATATAGGGGGGGAGGTTATCTAGAGTTGTTAATTGTGTACTAGCCTTGAAAGCATATAGTGAATGGAAAAAGGCAGGCGGGAATATTGGGTTATTTCGATATGTTGGGAATCGAAAACCCTCTTCAAAAAGGAAACAAATGGTTTGTAGCTCAATGGATATGGAAACTTGTGGTAAATTGTGGAAAAGTGTTGAAGATAAGGTTAGTATGTTTAGTTTTATGTTTAAAAAATTTTGTCACGAGTAAAACTGTTTGATAATCAAGTGATTCTTGTATTTGTAAGCCTCTGCACACACGTGTTCGTGATCTTCTTTCGGATCAGAAGCCACAAGATATTCCTATGGTGAGTTATCCATGTAGCATTTCTAAGTAACCATTCAGATATTCTATGTTATGTGTACCATGCTGAATCATCTATAACACAAGCTCAAGAAAGTATGTGTCAACTAATTATTCCACTTCATATGCTATCAGATTGTTGAGATTGTGTTAAGCAAACTCACAGAAGATTTGGAACGAAGATTAGCCGGCCACAGAGAAAAAATTAAGGTGCGTATCACTGACAATTAGGGCGTACCTGGTGCTGCAAAGAGCTCCCGCGTTTTCGCAGGGTCCAGGGAGGGTCCGTCCCATTTAAGGGAAGATGTACGCGGTCTTTCCCCCACATTTTGTGGGGAGGCCGTTTCCACGGATCGAACCTGAGACCTTCGGTCCCTTAGGAACAGCTTTTACCGCTGCGCCAAGGCCCGCCCTCAATCACTGACAATTAACAAAGAGAATATATATACATATATATATATATATATACACACACACGCGCGCGCGCACACACACACATACATACATACATACATATATATACACACACACACACATACATATATATATATATATATATATATATATATATATATATGTATGTATGTATATATATATGTATATCCCACTCAATGCTCTAGGACTAGATGTGAAAGCATCAACGCATGAACCTAAAACTAGGTTATATTTTATCTCCAACACATCAAACTGGTTAAGTTCTTAAAGCTTAGCCAAACCGGAAACGTGTTAAATGGGTCAAACAGGCCGAAAGACCCTGAAGTGTTCATATGCTTGAAACCTTTTATAAGACTAAAATAAAATTTATTATTTTGTAATTATCTAATTTCATAGTCTTATATAATTATATTAAGAAGTTGCATGATATCAAGTTAGATAGTAAAGTGTTGGCATGTCGGCCCAACTTGATCTTGGTTGTTTGGACTTAAGTTTGGGATTATATATTACAAGGTCACCCATTTCTGTCTTCCCCCCCCCCCCCCTGTGTCTAACCCACTCCATTTTGACGGGGACCTTGTGTCCAATTTGGCTGAGATAAAAGTGTGACGACAAAGCATGCCCAATGAAGACGTAAAAGTTTTTGTGGTTCATGTAGAGAGATGCTTTAAATGAAATACCAAATTTAATGACTAGAAAAAAATATAGTGTACGCAAGTCGTCCATCAACTATAACTGTTGACCATAATGTTGTTTAACAGATTGCTGCTAAGATAAAACCTGTGAAAAAGTCTCCACCTGAAGAAGTAAAGGTATTATTGTGACTACATTCAAGTTCTACCTAACTTATAGTATTTTCTTTCACATTTTCTGATAAGAAAAGCTTTGGATTCAACACATGGCAGCAATCCCCTAGGAATATAATTAGCGAGATGGAATCCAAATCAAGAGCAACATTCAAGAAAGATGAGTTCAAAAAGGTATGTCTATCAGCATATGGTAAAATGTGCGGGTGGGGTAACTGGGTGATTTGGAGGGTGCATGTTGTGTAGGATTGAGCAGAAACAATTTTCTTTTTAGATAGTGAAATATGATGACAAAAGCTATATGTATTAAGCAATAATATATATTTTTTGTGAAGGGATTTAAGAGCTTATATCCATTAAAGATACATTGTGAGCGACTTTCAACCTATTTGACTAGTTCGACCAGTTTGACATGTTTCTTTTAAAACCTTTTCTTTTTTCATATTACCGTTTAACATGTTAGAGATATGATGTTTAATTTACATCCATGACAGCAATTTACTAATGTCATAAATAATGAGAAGGAAGAAGGAAAGGAAGAAATAAAGGTATGCATGACTAAGTTCCCGATTTTAATATAATTTACCGACTTTTTGGGCTCACTTGCTGATTCAATAATATTTTTTGCTTCACCTGCATGACAGTCCTTTAGCAGTATAATGAATGAGATGAGAAAGAAAACAAGTGCAGATATAAATAAACCTTTGAGTGATACAAACAAGAAGATCGAAAGGAGTGCAACTGCAGATACCATGAAGTCTACTAGTGATATGAACAACGAGATAAAAAAGAATATAACCACAGATACCATGAAATCCAGTAGCGATATAAACAAGGAGATCAAAAGGAATGTAACTACGAATACCATGAAGTCCACTAGTGATGTAAGTAACAAGATGGAAGAAAAAGCAACCAAAGAAGCCACGATTTCCACCTATGGTGAAGTAAAGGATAAGATGGAAGAGAATGCAGCCATGGATTCCATTAGTGATGATCTAAACGATGAAATGGAAGATGATACAGCCATGGATTCCATTAGTGATGATCTAAATGATGATATGGAAGAGAATATAGCCATGGATTCAATTAGTGACGATGTGAATGATGAGATGGAAGAGGATACAACCTTGGATCCTATTAGTGATGAGGAAGAGGAAGAGGAGGAGGAAATCGAAGCAACCGCTGATGGCAAAGATTTCAAAGGTGATATATTTGATGATCTAGAAAAGAAGGAAAAGATTGAAAGAAAGATAGAACTAAAAAAGAAAGAGATTGAAAAAATAAAAGAACTTGATAAGAAGAGAGAGATGGAAAGAGAAATGGAAATGGAAAAGAAGAGAGAGATTAAAAAGAAAAGAGAGATGGAAAGGAAAAAAGTGATGGAAAGGCAAGCAGCTGAAGATGAGAAAGAAGAAAAATACTATAGTTGGGTCAACAGTGAGCTCGAGAGATTAATACTCGGTAATAAAAAGCAGCAATGGATGGTTGAACATCAACATAAAGAGTTACAAGTATAATCTCCACCATATCAAAATAATGTTGTATCTATTTAGTGAAATTCTATTAAAGATTTTTATATCAAACAGGCATTGAAAAATACCTTTTCTACAGCAAAAGCAGATATACAGTTGCTGCGAACAAATTATCAAGAGGAAGTCAATAATTTAGGTACAATCTTCATTTTTGTTCAATTTAACAACTATTATGGTGGCAATTATATCCCATTTACTTATGAAAGAGTCAATTTGGGTAGTGTAGTATCTCAAACATATAAAAGTTTAGCTAAAGGGGCTTGGGAACCACCCCAAGTATACTTTTTGCATATCCCTCCAAAATCAGGTTATTCAAAGATTTATGTTATTTTGATAGTATTAACTAGTTATATAATATGGCAAAAAGTGTTTGCAGAGACAACTAAACCTGAATGGATCATTTTGAATGTATGGCGAAAGTGACCCATCAATCCATTCCAACCATCTTGCCACCTGCTTCAATAACATGGTTGATTATGTTGTAATTTTGATTATCTAGAGATAAATAAAAATATGTTGATTTATGATCAGGTAAACACTTGATGAATTTGGCTCAAGCAGCTTCAGGGTACCGTAAAGTCGTAGATGAAAATCGAAAGCTGTATAATCTAGTACAGGACCTAAAAGGAAGTATCAGGGTATACTGCAGAGTGAGACCTGCGTTTGGAAATGTAAAAAAACCAAGCTGTGTGGATTGCATTGATGAAGGAACAATGGCAGTCATCACACCTGGAAAAGGTGGAAAAGACACTCGTAAAAATTTCACTTTTAATAGAGTTTTTGGTCCAACTGCAACTCAAGGTAGGTCACTAATGACTCAAAAGTCAGTATTAGATTTCTTTTTTAATATTTTATCTTCTATATATATTTTTTCTGGTTCCATGTTGTTCTTGTAGCTTTGGTGTACGTAGACACCCAACCATTGATTCGTTCCGTCCTTGATGGATACAATGTTTGCATATTTGCATATGGTCAAACAGGATCAGGGAAAACTTTTACAATGGTAACTATAAGTCGGATGAAAATAACAAACATTCTTTCTCGTTAAAGTATATAGAATTATAGGGTAATCGTGCCTTTTTTTTGCAGACTGGACCTGATGTGTTTACAACAGAAACCATGGGAGTAAACTACAGGTCACTAAATGATTTGTTTGATATCCAACAGCAAAGGAAGAACATGATTGCCTATGAAGTTTGTGTTCAGATGCTTGAAATTTACAATGAAATGGTTAGGGATCTCCTAAGTTCAGATGGTGCTAGCAAGAAATATCCTTGTTATTGCTATATTTTTATTTTGAACAGCCTTTATTTTATAAGTGTTTGATATTTACATATCACTTCATCTTCTCTAGTTTTTGTCGTCTTAACCCTGACCACATTAGAAATACGACTGGGTACACAAGACGGAATAAATGTACCAGATGCAGCTCTTATACCTGTTTCAAAAACAGAAGATGTTATACGTTTAATGAACTTAGGTCACAAAAATCGTGCTGTAGGTTCTACTGCAATGAACCAACGCAGTAGTCGTTCTCACAGGTGCCCCCTCATTCTTATTCTTCTACCCTTTTTGGTTATTTAAATGCCCCGTAGAATACGATTGTATGTATTTATTTCCATCTTAACTTCAACCCATTTACTTTTTATAAATGGGTCAATCTGGGTCTGTGTTTATTTCAAATGGGTCACATAGAAACTTTTGAAACGGAAACAGGTTGAACATTTTGAAAGTCTCCTAATGTCTATTTTCGACTCTTGCATTCTAAATTGTTTTTGATCAAAGATTTAGATTATTATTATTATTATTGTTATTATAGGTAACATATTCTATTTTATAAGTTGTGGACAAAATAATGTTGTTTGTGGGTCAACCCAACTTGACACTGTCCATTACCTGACCCATCCATCTAGCAACCTCTAGTTATCTCACAAAATCAATGAAAAGGCCTCCATAACAAAGGGCTTGAAGGTGGAGTGGTTTCTTTTACAAACATTTGTGTTTTATCCAGCACTGAAACATCTAAAGCATAAATATGATGAAGTAATTAATAACATGATGAAGTTCACGTACTAATGTTTGCTAAATTTCCAAGTTTTTTGTGGTTTAGTGAATTTTGAATATATGTGAATGCTAATCAGAGGTGATGCTTATTGCAGCTGCCTTACGGTTCACGTTAGTGGAAAAGACTTGACATCTGGTTCAACGGTTAGAGGTTGTATGCATCTGGTTGATCTGGCTGGAAGTGAAAGAGCTGACAAAACTGAGGCTACAGGTGACAGATTAAAGGAAGCAACATTTATAAATAAATCACTTTCTGCTTTAGGAGACGTTATAGCTTCTCTTTCCCAAAAGAGCACACATGTTCCTTATAGGAACAGTAAACTCACCCTCTTGCTCCAAGATGCTCTGGGTAACTCCTTTCCCTAAATAGTGTGTACATATGTCTATGTGTGTAGCAAATTATTTCATTAAGCTTGTGAGCGTCAATTTACTAGGAGGGCAGGCTAAGACACTGATGTTTATCCATGTAAGTCCTGATCCGGATACAGTCGGAGAAACAATTAGCACACTTAAATTTGCTGAAAGAGTGTCTACAGTTGAGCTTGGGGCTGCTAAATCTAACAAAGATGACACGGATCTAAAGCAGTTGAAAGAACAAGTGGCTTTTCTTAAGGCAGCTTTGGCCAAAGAGGGAGGAGACACCCAAGATGATGTGGATGATGAAGATGACAACCAGGATGGTGGGTCTAGTGAGTGCTCTGAGGCTGACTCACACCCACAGAAAGTTGCTAATGGTGGTGCAGCATCAAATCCCAAGAAGCCTAGTCAAGCGCCAGGAAAGAGCTCACTAAGCAAGTATGACATAACAATGACTTGCTTATATCAATCTCTATGTGTCTTTCCATTAAGCTACATACAGTGGCGTTACATAACAAGTTTGGGTTAGGGTGGATTGGGTTGAGCTGCAAACATTATCATATCCATCTTTTAAAAACATTAGTAGTCTAGTGGTATGGTGTTTGCCCCCCAAAGTATTGATGTGTGATCAAATTCATGGAAGTGCAAGATATGCGGTATTTTGGTATAAAAAATTGTTTGTCCAAACAAATGAAAAGTTAATGCATTAATGTTATTACAAATATGAAACTACTTATTAAAAAAACAGTGTAAGAGATTGTAAGCTTTGAAACTTCACTCGAGGCGGCTTCAACCCATTCGACATGTTTTTTTTTAGTTATTATTTTATGTAGGACATTGACCTGTTATGGATACACCATAACCAAAATCAACAATTCACAATTAAAAAAAAGGATGAAACTGTACATGTTTAGAGTCCATGTTGGTTTATAAGTAGTTCATTTGACTTCTTCTAATGATTTGAACATAGCAACTCTAATCACAAATCATAGTTGATTTTATAGAAGATTAACATATTGCAAATTGTTCTTACATGTATTTTTACTTGTCATAAAGTCTACGATAATTGAAAACTTATTCATCGTATTTTTAAACATCTTTTCTAGTAAAAGGAAAGAATATAACTTATTTCATAATATTTGTGCCGTAACAGGGCTAGTTCAGCAACAACACCAGCAAAGAAACCTGCTGGCGCTAGTTCACCAGCTACAAAGACCGGAAAGACACCTGCTTCTGATAGTAAAAAGAAATTTGGGAAGTAAGTTACTTTTTCTCTCCTTTTTGTGATGGATACAATTCTACCAAGGAAGAAATTTATGGCATTATCTCTTGAAACCTTCAAAAATTTCATCTGAAGAACTTGAAGAGAGAAATGAAATGAGTGTTTTCTTACGGAAGTGGATTTTGTTTTTTACTTGAGTTATTAGTCTATAGTTTTTGTTGTTCATAGTGAAAATGGAAGTTAATTCCATAGGTAGAATTATTGACTCTGTAATGTGGTGATACTGATGTATAGAGAATTCATGTCTGTAATAGTTTACGAGTTGGATCATGCTTCTTACATTCCCATTATTTTGTTTATATTATTTCAAGTTATATATATATATACATATATATATATATATATATATATATATATATATATATATATATATATATA
>BJCO01070810.1:0-19375 GCA_018326465.1 Flaveria floridana
TATATATATATATATATATATATAAAAGATATATACACATATACGTGTATGTTGTATGCATGGTCATGGTGGGTTCATATAATACCCTTATACAGATAATAGTCCATGGTTTGTTGATGTAATGAATCTGGTGTTTATTCTAAAAAATTGGTGTATTCGAAATTCGAATCCCACAAAATGAGAAATAGGTGGATTTTAGAGAGAATATAAAGAGAGTGAGGTAAGTGGTTATAAACTCTGCTAGTTAAAGTTACGGATACAAATGCTTATTTAATTCTCATAATACACTCCTTCGAATTAGTAATCTCATAATACATATGTGAGTGAGAGACGTTTATTTTTGAATCAAGAATATGGTAAGAAGTGTGAGAACCATATGATGTACTTGTTCGTAGTGCTTTGAATGTGATACATAAAACGATTGTGCAGTGTAAGCACGGAATTTCTTTTTGATTATCTATGTATGTAGTTCTCGCAATACCTAACTACATATGTATATGTACACACGTACATATACATATACAAACGCGCACACGTCGGTTCTTACGAAGCAAATTTACCTATACGATGTAGGAAGCAATGAAAGACGACACATGTACATGAGTAAGTTAATGGTGAGGGAATTTGAAAACATTTATGTACACGAGTTTATGGTGCAAAAATCTATATAGAATTTAATGTGGTAACCGTAGCATAGTCAAAACTCATTCACGAATCTTGAAGAGCATTGCACTGGGTAAATACGTTAAATATGCATCTTCACCGTGTAAACGGGGATATCGCATCGCGTGATGAGATAACACACTATATATCGTACATATTAGTTCAAGTTTTTTAAAAAAAATGTTGTCCCTAAAAAGATATACCAACGGTATACTCGTATTAAAATTAAAATTTAAACTCCTCAATTTTATAGTATGATATTTTCAGTAATAACAAAGTATGTAAAAAACGAATCTTAATAAATTAGTGTAACAGGGCTTTAATAAGAAAACTCTAACATATGAGCAGATTTCCTATTTTACCTTTCCTAACCCTAAGAAAGTTAAATTGATTATGAAATTACAATGCCTCAATCTTAACCATATATTCATTTGATCAAATACCTAATATTTAAACTTATAAATAGACAAACATTAACAAATCTTTTTTCATTTAATTAAATGAAACAAACAAGAACATAGGTTTCCTTTTTGTCATTTATATTCATGAATATTCATTTATGTACATTTCACTTCAGCGAAGAACTCAGAAACTTTTTTTTAAAGAATCAAAAAATAATAAAGATCCATGGACTATAGCTAAATATTAAATCTTTCCGATCCTATTCAGATCGGTAGAGATAGATCACATAATAAAAGATAAAAATTATATGTTAAAAGTACATAATTTATGTATTTCAATAGTTTGAACTCGTGGGTTTTGCCGTCTAGATGTATGCATAAATGTAATATGTTTTGGCGATTGAAATTCCAAAACAAAAGTTTTTCTTATTATTTATTTTTTTATATAAAAATTTACCGAGGTAATTGATTTGGTTAAGTTAAATGAACTTAATGAATTAATAGTTAACTTAGTTAAGAGTTTATTGTTTAGTTTAGTCCTAAAGTCATCAATTAGTTCACTTAAAATAGGCTTGAGTTATTCAAATTAAGTGTTTAATATTTTGTTAATTTGCGTATAATAGGTTTATATTTGTATAATATTGATTTCCTTTGGAGTGGATCTTAAAATTCATGATGTCGATCTCATAATTTCATGAGGTATATGCTACCTACTGTTCACCCTACGTTCGTTTAATTATCTCATACGTTTACTTTCTATTATGTTTGTTCACTTATTTCATTTGTTTGGAAATTTCTTCTGTTAGTAAGCAAATTTTAAGCCCAGCATACGAGAATCAAATTGGTTTAGATTAGCCCAATTATGAGATTGAAACTAATTTAAGCTAAGCCTAATGTCATAATATAGCTATATTATTAATTTAGCAGTTAGCACCACTCAAAGTCCAGAGTCCAGACGAATTCTGGACTCTGGAAGATGGAAGTAAGGAAGTTGGTTTTTGAGAATGGGTGAGTTATTTTACAAAGTGTATTTTTGCTATAAAGTGTGAGAATACACAATAAGACTAAAAAAATCACAAAAAAAATTAATATCTCACAATCTAAATCGAATTTAAAAAAAATACTTTGGAGCCTCTATTCATCTCGTTGTCCTCTTTCAGAAAAAAATAGAATATTTCTTCATTGTGTCTTTATATGACACAATGACGTCATTGTCTCTTTTATATTGACACAATGACGTCATTGTGTCTTTCATAATAACACAATAAAGTCATTGTGTCTTTCATAAATGACAAAATAAAAAAAAAACGTTAATTTTTTTATTTTTTTTAATTTTTTATTTATTTTTTTCTTAGTGAGGACGACTAGAGAACAAAAGGTCCGATTTACTTTTTTGAAATTCGATTTAGATTGCGAGATATAATTTTTTGTGTCTTTTTTTGACTAATTATGTTTTCTCACACTTTGTAGTAAAAATACACTTTGTATTTGAACATTTTTCTTTAAGAATTATGCCAACAAAAATACATACAATAGTTTTCGAGCAATGCGGATTGGAAAAAAGATGAAAAGGTTTGTTTACTCTTGTCATTTTTCAACGAGGCTACATAAATAATTTCAAATATTCTTGTTTTGTAATCTTGTAGGCTATGAGTATCCTACTTCTAATTTGTTAATTAGAGAGTTATATGTTATATAGAAATCCTTATATATTTTAGCTTTAGAATATTAATAAAAAAAACTGGAAAGAAACTCGAATACAACTCAATTGATCAAGAACGATTACAATGAGAAAATGAGCAAATGATGATGACTATCAACTAACCATTGTTTGCATCCCCCTTTATATCAACTAACTCAAGCTATTAATCATGGTAACTAACAACTAAATAACAATTTTTTACAATTTACACAACAAACACTTTATCTTTCACATATGGACAAGTTAATTAACCAAATTTGACTTTCACTTCTTCCTATATTGAACAATAGCTACTTTTATTCATCCTATGCACTATCAATCTTCAACAGAGAACGGTCACATTCAAAGAATCAAAGGAAGTTGTATCACAACCATAATTAAGTTGTCTTGAAGATAAATTCAGAGATTCAGGTAGAAGTGGCAATAAGAACGGGAATCATACTTTGAGAAATAAATGATAAGGAATCACGATTGGTGTTGCTTACTTGAAGATGATTGATGGATCAAAACAAAGAAGCAATTCAGGTAAAAGAAATCCAACGAGGATCAAACAATTAATTAGGAGGGTGATTGTTAGCGTTAATTGTTTGATACAAGATTATCAGTGGCTTAGGTAATGCTTATGTAACGTTTGTGTAAGGGTGCACCTTTTTCTTGCCTATATAAGGAAGACTCTCCTCTCATTGTTAACCATCATGAAAAGAAATAAAGGTTATATTTCTCTCTCTAGTCTTTTGAGTCTTGAGTTTTTTCTTTTGTATATGTTGTCAAAAGGGTTAGTTTGTGACATTTGTAAGTACAAACTCTTTACATCGTTTGCATTAGGGTTAAGGGATATTTTGAGAAGCATCACGTCGCTTCATTATTATAAATACGATGTCATGTAACGGAATTATGATCGATGTATACAAGTTGCTATTAAGGTTAAACCCATCTTTTTGTTCTTGATTTATTTACTTGATTGAATAGTTAAAACATAATAATGTCCTGGGATTCTACACTATGGTAATTGCGTTTTGCAACTAGTTGATGATTCAATGGTGTGTGCAACATGGCTGCCCCCCCAGCAGCTGACACAACGCACACTTCTTTATCCAAAAATTAGAAACATAAAACGCCATCCGTGGGACTCGAACCCACGACCACGTGGTTAAAAGCCACGCGCTCTACCAACTGAGCTAGAACGGCTATACGTTCCATCTTATGCATTGATTTAAAATTATATATGAAAAGAGGAGTTCTATCCACAAATCTGACCTCAAAGCCAAACAGTTGTTATCGACCTTTATCCATGGCCCCTTTGGCAAGCTATTTAATACCCTTTGATTGAGGGTTGATAATATATCAAAGAATTAAATAGTTTTGAGGTTCAAAATTTGATATTTGAGGTCTTAATTTTATTTTATTTTTATTTTTGAATCTAATCCTAATTTTCGTAATATTTTCAATTGGAAAAGCGCCACATATTTTCACAGGAGGGCATTTGATGATTGTTGTAATATTGTAATATCATTACAAGAAATGTCATTTTTAGAGGCGACACCTTTAGCGGCGACAGAGAGCATTAGCGGCGACATTCTTTAGCGGCGACATTATTAGCGGCGACTGGCGACAGTCGCCGCTAATAGTCAACGATCCGTCTGGGGAAGCTAAACTTAGATCTGGCCGTTGAACCTCTGCTAGATCTGACGGCTGCCAGTTAATCTAATCCTAATTTTCGTAATGTATGTTTTGTTTTGTAGGCTCAAATCGCAAGTTTGTTTCAAAATGCAAACTTTATGTCGCAAATGACACAACTTATCGCCCTCAAAAAGGTACACAACAAGCTGATGAAGATGATGATTCGGACGAGGACGATGAATAGGATGTTTATGTTATGTTATTTAAGGAGTAGTTTAAGTTTATTTTAACGACATTTGAAGTTGAAGTTAAACAATTTGTATGTTTATGTTATTTGTGTTGGTTAAATCTCGTATTGTACTTCTTAATACTTATGTTATTTGTGTTGTTGGAAAATCTGGAAATCTGGTTTTATTTACAGGTTTATTCGGTTTATAAAAATAAAAATTAAAAAAAATAAAAATAGAATTTTTAAATGAAAAATTAACTATTAGCGGCGACACGTGTCGCCGCTAAAAGTCATTCCTGGAATTTTTTAATCGACTATATAGCGGCGATAATATCGCCACAAATGATGGAATTAGCGGCGACATCATTAGCGGCAACTCATTAGCGGCGATTGTTTTCATATTAGCGGCGACTCTTTAGCGGGGCGACATTTCGCCGCTAATACTAATAGCGGCGAAAATGACCATCAATAGCGGCGACAATTGTCGCCGCTAATAGTCTTGTTCCTTGTAGTGTATGCCATTTCAACCTATAACAACAAGAAAATCAAAACATAATTTTCTTTTCTTTTATAGCGATGACATTTTATAAATCATGACTAGCAAGCAACAAGTTGGTGAAAACAAATATACAAATACATGTTAGGATTTTATAACACTCGGCCAATAGAAATGAAACTTTTGATTCCTAATTGGAAACCATAAATAAGAACCACGAAGTATGTTTTCAAAGACGGTCTCCTTTCTCATGTTATGCGATCGAAACGCCAATGTATTCAAAAATGGTCTCCTTTTTCATGTTATGCGATCGAAACGCCATATCATTAATAACCTCTATGAGCCGCCGGTAAATCCTTCTTATTATTCTTGAACTGAGAAACTTCTAGTCAAGAAATTTTGTTTACCAAAAGATTTTACGACGAACATTATGTACCAACATATGATACGCTAAGCACCGTATCAAGCATAATATGTGAGGCAAACTTCAGAGAACAAGGAACGCATAAACTTACACCCCGACGTATCATACGTTGGGGGCATGATATGCTCGTTAGCATAACAAACTCCGGATTTTGAGGATTTTCTTCCCTTTTTAAACTCAATCATAAGGGTTTCGATTTACACCTTTAACCTCCAATTTTTGGATGATTTCAAGGCGTTTTTGCGAGTTTCTTTCATCACGGTTTCACCTGAGTCAAAATTCAAACATCTCCAGTTAACCATTGAAGATCCAAGCATGTCGATGAGCAGCTAATTTGTTCGCCGATACATTCGAGTAGATAGTTCTTGTAAGTGAAGCAATAGTTTGAATTGGAGGTTTGGTTTGTTTTCTTTTCTTTTTGAATTAAGAATTTGATTGTAAGTTTGATTGAAGTTAGACCATTTGTTATCGTTTAAGTATTTACATTCTATCATTCGCATTTGATTTTCTTGTATCATGAGTAGTTTGATGTACGTGTGAAAACTTGATATATACGCATTGGTAATTGTATAAATGAGCAAATCTTGAAAATCTATTTCACGATTATAACTTTAATCAAATGAATTTACGAAGTCATGTCTATGTGACTTCCAATCATTTTTTACTAAACTAAATAAGGATCATTAAGCTTGAACCCCGGAAGTGATTGGCGTTTTAATAATTGTTTTCAAACCTTTAATCAAGTTTTATATAACAACTGTTTGTCAAAAGTTTTATAACTAGTTAGTATGTTAAATATAACTTAAAAAATATTTTATAACATTCATAAGCTATTTTGTAGAAAAATGATTTAAGATGTATGCATTAAAAGTACACTTAGAGTTACTTTATCCTCTGCCCATTTGACCCCACTTCATTCTTTTTTTAAAGAGCACATTCGAAGCAAAAGCTTCCTGTAAGGGAATGTTTGGCATTCCTCTAGAATTTATGATCTGTTATAGATTGCATTTACTATTTGTCAATCCTTGAACACTAAAAGATGATGATATTGATAGAAGTTTTTTGACAACCTAAAAAGCTTTACATATAGCCTAAAAAGCTTTATGTACAATGTAAGAAGTGCAGATATAGAACCCTAAAGAAGCTTGTTTCTTAATTGGCTAACTCTTAATTGCAATTTCAGTTTGATTTTGATTCGGTTTCAGTTCAATCTGAAAATTCTTAAGGCTGATTTCAGTTCTAGTGTTTCTTGTTCACAAATTATGTCCTTTTGTTGCTACACCAGCGGCTTATTTGGAGAAGTTTTTAGTTCTTTAGAACTTCTAGGATGAATCAATGGCAGTTTTACAGGTAGTCATTGGTGCCCTGTAAAGAATGCTGAAGAAGGTTCTAAACTTGACCAACAACATTCAACAGCTTCATTCTCATTTTAATCAACAAGAACTACATGTGTACACTTTGTTATCAACAGAACAAGTGTATGAACAATGTGAAGTGAAAGGAGCTGAGGAGATTTTAGGTTGGATTTGTGATGTATTTTGTAATAATAATGCTGTATGCATCAACCCACTTTGGTCAATTTTTGAGTTCTTACTTGCTCTAACCATTTGACTTGTATTCCTGTTATTTCTGTTTTTAATCTCAAGGGTTTAACCAACTAGAAAAATATAACATAACCCAAATCAACCATTTGCTTGTCAAATCTCAGACTTGACAGGAATCAAGGCTTCGAGACAAACCTTACGCTAAGTTTGAACTCAACGACCATTCTTGATGCAGGATCATGTTTGGCTTGAATAGCTGAAAAGCGCGTATAAAAGTTATATTCGATATACAACTCAAATTCATATACAACTCTTCATTTGTTTTATATCTGATTGAACCATAGTAATCAAAGTTACATCAGGAGTAAATAGTCTATTACAAAATACAAATAACAACTCAAGATCTTTAAAAATAAATCAAGAGCTCCAACCACAAAACCCTTATTCATCATTCCCTCTTATGTTGAGTATCATCATCACCTTCTAACCATTCCTTAAATCTTGCTTCTTTCTCAGCATTAAACTCATCAAAATCCCTAGAACCCGACCGACCCGATACCACATTATCAACCAACACCTCGTCTTCTTCATTCCCAACTGAAATAAGACTCGATACAGGCAATTCTTCCCCGACATTTGGCATTGCATTTGCAGACCCATTAGCAGATTCTTCTATACACTCTGAACTATCCTGCAGAGTCCCCTTTGTTGCCATGTGTTTCACCGACTTGAAAACCGAGGATAAAAAAGCAGGCGCCTTTTCAACATCACTAACACCCCCCCTCGAAGTGGTTCGACCCCACGAGCCAGTTCTCCCTGTTCCGAACCCCGAACCCGACCGACTACTAATCAAACCCTTTCTTGGTTGTTTAGATGACATGATATCCAAAGATCTCCTAATGTCCTTAATCATATCATCAACAATGGGGACACCACAATCCATCATTGATCTCACCATAGTAATGGAATCCTCCGAATCTTCAGTATGCAAACTGATCTCACGCGTCTTTGCAACAAGATTATTTCTAAGATTCACGACGTTTGGTACCGCATTGTGAGTGTGTTGTTGAACATAAAACAGCCCCAATGAGGGCTCATTAGCCAATGATTTGATCATATCTCCCAACCCTTCAGAGATCTCCACAAATCCATCTACTGGAGAATACTCATACATCTTCGTGAGTGCAGATCGTACTTCATCATCACTGGCTCATAACAAAAAGAACATTAACATAAGTTCTATAATAGACAAACAAACATACCCGGTGAGTCTCACTCAAATAGTAGAGTCTGAAGAGAGCGAGACAGGAGGACACCTTTCCTCTATCTCATAAGATAGAGAGGCTACTCCCAGAAAGACCATCGACTCAACAAAACCAATAAGGCGTCCAGATCAACGAATAAGATATCATAAATTATTGGCAACTGAAGATACAAAGGTAAAGTGTTGCTTAAATTGGCACCTAGCACCAATTAATCGCTAATCAGTCACCCTCCTAATCGATTGGCTAATCGTCAATTAATCGGTCATAGGTCAAAATCAGCCAAAATTGGTAAAAATAAAGAAAATCAGTCAAAATCTGGTGAAAATAGCCCAAAAATCTGAGAGAATCAATCAAAATTAATTGAAATTGGTCAAAATTGAAAAAAAAAATTGTATTTATTTCTATAAATTTGAAAATCATCATGTAAAATTTCATTATTATTAATCCCGATTAATCTCTAGTCTATATCACACCGCCTAAGCGCCTAGTGATTCTTACAACCACAAAGGTAGAAGCACACACAACGCAAAACATAGGAAACACGTCAGGCATAATAATCTGTGATAGTATAATCTAAAAGCCTAAATCTATAACCAAGCCCTAATTTCATCAAGCAACATGATGATTCTTCAAAGTATGATAGATAAGGTTGTACGGAGAATCTTACTTGAACATTTACATAGATCGTTGATTCACCGATGAAAATGGGGATCGATGTTCTTATAGTTGTTCTGGTGTTCAGATAACCCTAAATCGCCGTTGAAGAGGGTATAGTGAGCGAATTTTGCTGGTGAATAATTTCGAAAACCGATTTTGGGTGTTGAAAATGTAGCGAATTGGAATTTTAATCAATCATTGGGGTTGAAATTGAAATTGAAATTGAAATTGTTAGAATCAAAAGTGAAATCGATTCGGTGGTCGGTGAGGTGAGGGATAGAAATCGAAGGGTTAAAGAGACGCATGATTATCATATGATATTATCCGATAAAATATATTATCTCAAGAGTAAATTACAAAAAGAAAATATCCTTTAAATGATATGAGAGTTTTTAAATATTCTAAGCAATGCTTTCAGAACCGGATCGGACGTCGAATCGGAAGTCCTACTGCTTTAGTGGTCGGACCGGTCAGACCGGTTGGACCGGATTTAACTATATTTTAATTTATTTATATATGTATTAAATATAAGTAATTTATATATGATTTATATATATTTTTATAGTTATATATAAAACTTAACTATATTTGTATATCCGACGTACTAATTTATGGTTTAACACCTCGTTTTTACCCACTAAAATCAAAAAAAATTACCAAAACTGGTCCGAACCGGTCCGGTTTCCCGGTCTGACTAGCGGTTCGGGACGAACCGGCCGGTTCGACCAGCAGAAAATGATTCACCCCAGACCGGACCGGACCAGACACCGAATCCCGGTCGAACCGGTAGGACCGGCCGGTCCAATCCGGTCTCAACAACATAAATTCTAAGTCTCGTGTTTCTTTAAAAAAAAAGAAAAAAAATTAAAAACAACTCACTTTAAATTGACTTGTTTGTAAATGAGCCGACCCGGATCATCAATGAATGGAGCCTGAGCCAATGTCAGCTTGGCTAATGGTTCGCTCTTTGATTTGTTTAATTAAAACCTAAGTGAAAACTTATATAAATTATAAATCAAAATTATGAAATATTACAAACTCTAGACTGGGTCGGCCCTATAATATAAATTGTGACCTATTGAGCTTAGGCCCCCTAAAAAATAAGAACTCTCATTTTTTATTAAAAAAAAGTTATAATGAACTTTGTTATTATATGAGTCAATGAAACTTTAAAGCATGAATAACACTTAGAGGGTGTTTGTTTTTTCAAAAAAGCTCTTCATGATCTCTTTTATCAGTGCCGCCAGACCACACGCAGACGTTGAGGTTTGCATATTGTTTGTTTTTTGGGAAATTTTCTATTAAAAAAGGTATGCGTGAGGTCTGCATGGTGCAGACTTGACACAACTATTTCTAAAGTATTTTAAAGTCTGAAGAGCATTAAACACCATCACCCACCACCACCCATGTGCACCACCACCCATGTGCACCACCACCGTCCTCCACCACTACCGTCCGCCACCACCACCGTCCGCCTCCACCCACCGTCCGCCGTCCACCACCACCCACCATCTACCATCACCACCACAGTCCACTACCGTTGTATACCACCACCAGTTGATTTTAGGAGTCTGTAAAATTTAAAAAACAAACACTCTTCTTGTTGCAGACTGCAAAGGTTTGGTCAACATCTTCTCCTGCAGATGTCTGCAAGTTTAGTCCGAGACTGCAGACATTTTACTGCACAAAAAACAAATAACACCTTAATATTTGAGTTCTAATTATTTGATCAGTTATTAAAGATACAGTCACACAATTCACAAAGTACACGACCATTCCTAAATTTCTTTTTCTTCGATTGATCTAATCGATATGGGCTAGCTCTTTTTTGTCTTTTTCTTGTTCAAAGAAACCAACATTCAAGAACTCAAGGTTAGTATACCATGTTTTCTTTGATCTACTATTTTTTTTCAAAGAATTTTGATTAAGTTTTTTTTTGATTATGTTGCGCTTGTTTAGATTACGTTTTTAAAAGGGCTTGTTTTTTTAATTCAATTGGAGCCTCTAAAAATGTTAAGTCAACTCTGACTCTAGAAATATTATCATTTTGTCATTGTTAATGATAACGAGCAGACTCAATTTGACTCAAAATAGTTTATAGACGTAAAGGGTATAAATATGTTTGCTAAACGTAACTCTTTCATTTTTATTTGTTAGGTCTCTCCATCAAATTGTCACAGTGCAGCAACATATAATTTAATATATATGAAAGATTATATCTTAAAAATACAAAAAATAAAATCATTGTTAAAATATAAAACAGAAATAAACAAAATAAAAATATTACTGTAGTCGGTAGTTTTTTAGGTGCACATAAGAGCCGTAGTGAAAATGATGGATTTCATTAGTTACAATTTATCCCTTAAACTAAGTTTAGTCATGAATTTGGTTCGTGGTATAGTGGTGTTAGGTAGAGGAACTTTTGGAATCATCTCTTTTATCTTCACACCTAAAGGGTATTTTAAAACGAAAAGTAATTTATACGTTAAACAAATTAATGTAAGGGTGCTTATTAAGTATCATTACTCATTTAGACATTTTACATATGCAAAAGTCATCCACATACAAGAAAATAAATACTTTAAGATTTTTATAATTAAAAATCAAGAAAACCTTATCTTAACTTTAATCAATATTATTCAAACTTAAAAATAACTATGACAGTTTTGAATTCTTTGTTAAATTTAGCAGAGAATGGTATAATAGGCAAAACGTTTTTGTTTTTATAACTTCTCATAATAGTAATGATTATCAAATCTTCTAAAAGATTTCCCTCTCTTCTAATCTCTAACTATAATGATCAAGTAGAAAAGAGTTTGAAAACAAAAATCAAAATTACTTCAAGGGTGATTTTTAGTGTTCTACAAAGGGGAATTTTACAATTTGGCACCAGGTTGAACAACAAATCAAGAAGTAAGTTATTAACCATGTGTGTAAAAACAATTTTTGAAGTATATTTGAATCAGTCACTTAAAATTCTTCTGATTGCTTGTTCGTTGACGGAGAAAAAGAAAAAAGGTGAACGAAGAAGATGAAGCTGACATTGCGATTTTTGGTGTTTGTTCAGACTCGTTACCGTTGATTACATACACCTACATGAGATTTTGTAGCTTAATAATAGTTTGTATTGATTGATTTAATGGTTTTTATGATCAATGTGACATTAGGGTTTGTGTTTTCACGACTAATGGTATGATTTTTATTTTTATTTTTTAGATACAGGTTTGGAAAATGCAAAGGTTGGTGGTAGCATGAAGAAAAAGTGTGATGTAGAAAAGGATGTCGTTAACAAATGCGGTATGTGTTGTATTTCAAAGTTATTAGTACATAATCTATGTTGCAAATGTGTGATATTGTGATTTGTTTGCGTAATAATGGCATATTGTATGAAAACAAGTGAAAAAATAAAGATAATACAAAAAAAGTGAAGGAAAAATTCTTAAAACTAAAGGAAAAAAGAATGAAAGAGAGAGGTTCCTAATCTGCAACTTGACTTGTAAGTGTATATAGTACTTAAAACTTGCATTAAAATTAAAATCAACATGTAATACGTATATGTAAGGTTTTATGTCGATTTAATTTAGATTCAGCTAGTAAGTCCAAGTAATATATAGCTTGTAAGTTTAAGACAACGTACACCTATGCCAATTATCATCACAAAACAACTTTTCATGGCAAAACCAAGATTAAACAAATAACAAAGATATTATGTACGGAGCATCAGTTTTGAGAAATTACTAAGGTTTAAAGTTAATAGTATACCATCAAAGATGAGGCATTACGTGGTTGACATACTGGACCCGAAAAATATGATAATTAGAGTTGATAACATGCGTGTAAAGGTGGACACGGATGTTATATACAAGTTACTTGTATTTTCGAATGAGGGGATAGACTTGATGAGTCGAAGTTGCAATAAGAAGTCGACAACAATTTATTCAGTTGCAGAGCATTTTACTAGGGTTTTAATGTTGGGCGGTGAAGATACATGTGAAAAATACTTAGATTTCAAGCTTGATTTCTTAGTTTTTTTACAGCACAATGATAAAAAGTCAAGAATAAGAAATGCAAGTTAGTAGTGATAAAATATATGAGCATGAAAGTTGATCTGAAGAAGTGTGATTGGTGTGGATACATAGCGGCAAACTATTAAAAGATGTAAAGATAATTGGCAGAGGTGTAACATACGTAACATAATTTATATCTTTTTTTGTAACTTTTAATTGATAATATAATAAGTTTACACAGATGTAAGTAATGAATGTACATATCTGTTGACAAACCGTAACTAAAGTGTGTAAATGTCAGGTTACGTCTACTTAACTTAGTTTAATGGTAATAAAACAGTTTGCTTATGTGAAACTAGTTTGTATAGGTAAATTGGTTTGTATATGCAACAATTACGTAAATGTAATGAGATTTCTAACTTGCTAAATATGCAATCCTTACTGTGATACAAGTAAGCTGATTTTTATATACAATATATTTGTGTATACGTAAAAATATGTTGTTAATCAACATTTTTTTAACCTGGATCATATATTTTTGGTAAATGTAGCTTTTTATATTGACATGTCTGAAGATGAATGATGACAAGACAATGTCACAATTTGATTTTTGGTCAATGGATGACCTAAAACAAGAGAAGAAAGAAATATATAAAGCCGGATTTTGGTTTGAGACACTAGAACAACAATGCATTTACATGCGATACGTTGCATCAAACGCCAATACATCATCAAACGCAAGATAATTGATCTTTAAAACGTCATTAACCCAATAAGATTTTCTAATCTTATCAACAACCAAGGAAATTGAAAGTGAATTTATTTTAATACAACATTCATTGTCACAATCTGTCTACAAAGTTTTGCGTCGCTATCACCAATGAAGTGGTGATATCCGTGCTAAGGATTTGGTACCTTGGATCATATGATTACCGCCCTTTAATGCATGTTACAACCTATGTTCTTTGGATGGTGTGATATTTATCAATCGACATTTTGCAATATACTCTTTGTTAACAAAATCGAGTCTCCACTTTTTATTGTGTTAAATTCACCAAACCATGATTACGAGCATCACTAAATTCATATAACTCAAACTTTCTGTACCTTCACTAGTTCTCAGTATATGCACGACAATCACAAACTTTAAATCTCTTACAACGGACAAGAGACTTTGCAAAAACAATCATTGTGTCAATCACCTAGCCTCTAAGTATACAGCCTTTGTTTCATTAAAAGTATTTATGAATAACCATATCTTTTTTTTCTTAATACCTAAACGAGTATAGAAACTTGACTTTTCAATATACGTCGTGTACATCTTTTCCACATCCGCGCATATATCGTATTTGATTTCACTCTCAAGTTTGTACTTGTAATGGTACACGATATAAAAAAAATGAAAATCAATAGAAAATATTCACATTTCCTATCTTATATTTTCTTTTGTTTATGCCTTTGAAGATTCCTTGTGCAACACTATACAATCCCCTAATGAAACACGATATTAGATTCCTAATATACCACTAGAGTACAAACATGTGAATTAAACCAAATACGATAAATGAGAGAACGTAGTAAACATGTATGAGAAGGCCGATTTCTTTACCCGTTGAAATATTAAGAAAAAGAAAAAAAAATGTGTGGTTACTCACAAATACATTTTGTGTAAAAAAGCATGTATTCCTATAGGCAAGTGACTTACACATAAGATGTTTCTACAAATTCTCATGTTCGTCATAGGCGTTTTAAAGTTTGTGAAGCTACTGATGTTACCAAAGGTTTTGAGCTATACGAATAAAATGTTCATAATCATGGTTTGATGAATTCAAATAATTTGGATGTGTCGTGAAAAAAAAAATCTCGCTCTTGTTGACAAATGGCGTATTGCAAATTGTCAATCGGCAAATATTAAGACATCACAAGCACATAGTTTGCAAGTTGCGCTAAAAGAAAATCATTATATGGCCCAGGGTACAAGACCGACTACAAAAAATTTGGCAAAGATTTCACCAATTTCATTGGTGATAGAGATACACAATATTTTATAGATAGGATGAGACAAGTGTATTTGAATAGCTTCACTTTCAATTTCCTATCATTTGGTGATAAGATTGATAATTTGTTTTGGGTTGATGTTTCCATGATCAATTATCTCGCATTTGGTGATGAATTAGTGTTTAATGTAACGTACCGTCGAAACTCTGTAGCACTAATTAATCATATTTTTTAGGTCCGGTCATATAAAAACTCATGTAACCATCTCTGTCGTAAACTCACCGAGTGTCTTTAGGTGACACGAATCAATACACTTGCTAGACATCTTCACAAAAATCCAAATTATTGTTCTATTGTGAACCTCCACTCATCAATCCAAGACTACATGAACTATGAAAGATTACCTTAGATTGACAAGTAGATATAGGGTTCATAACATAACCTGTGATCATAGTGGCAACAACCCTCAAGCCAACATGAAGGAACAATGATTGTCGGGGAAATGACGGTAATGAGGAAGGTTTGGGGAGGTATCTCGGTTACATTGCTGGTTGTAGGATTCGAGTGGAGATAGATGAGATGGAGCATACCAAGGATCAATTTTGCAAGCAAGAATGAGCAGTTCTATCATTTGTATTTAAATCAGTTGGAACCATTTGTCACGTACAAATGCATTCTACGATTTTTATAGTTATTAACATATCATTTGTTTTTAAATGAACATCATCTACGTGTGTTGATGCTTTTATGAGTTCAAACAAACTACGGTTAATTCACTAATAATATACAAATAATTATACGACAATATTCTAGTGACTAAAAGATAATGTATTACTCATGATTACATGTAATCGTTAGGAATACACTGTAATTTGTAATGATTATATAGTTCTAGGTTATACAGTATATCAAGCAAACCAGACAGTTGAATCACCCTAAGCCTGTAATCAGGTACCACCATAAAGAAGGGAGAACTAAGTTATCATGGTCACTAATCACCAAAGATCATTAAGATTATTATGGCCCAAGATATCACCTACCTAGACACCATCAAAACCCTAGAAGTTGGTCCTTGATTGCTGGTGATATAACCTTTAAACTAAAAAAACCTTATAATTAAAGGTCATGATATCTATTAAACAGGGTTCAAATTCATAATATATCTATTAAACAGGGTTCAAATAATAGTTGTGTGTGCAAGTAGATACTCTTTGACCACATTAGAATGACGGATTCTTTTATCTAGACTGAGAAATGGAACAAGACTGTAATTTACGATTGATCTGATTGGTTTAAGGTACAATCTGACCAAAATGACGTGATAAAACTAGTTTCATGTGTTGTATCCTAAAGTTCATTATATGTTAAACTGAAACAAAATTCTATGTCCTTTTCAGATTGTGGGATTGCTACCAAGGATTTGCTTTTATCTGCTCACAGTGATGCTTTTTCAGAATCTGGTAATTCTTAGCTAAGAACATTATTTCATTATGCATTTGACTTTTGAGGTCAAATGAGCAGCATTTGACTTTTTCTCCTATCAAAACCAGTACTTCTCTGAATTTCGCTACAACTGAAACGTGAATTTCTAGTTCATTATGCCAACAGATGTCATAATCATGATTACCTAAGAAGTCATAAGGCTGATGTTAAAGCCTTAAAGGTGCTATGCTTATATAGTTATATTGTTCTACACTTCTAATGCACTCAGGATTAGCAAGGGCAGTGTTCACAGCTGTTATGCCCAATAATGCTGATAAAACAACTAAAAAAAGTTATTAAAGACATCATGAGCTAATGGCATGCATATCTATGTGAGCTTTTGTTATTTTTATTTGTTCTGTGTACCTTATTTTGTCATTCCCACAATCAAATCTTGATTTCGGTATCATTTTACATAAGAAAAGTTACAAACGATAGAGTGAAATGTTTAACAAGCAAAAGGATTTATAGCCTAAATTGTTCTCTAACAATCTCTGATATCACTGTTTAGTCTGAATAGTGGGTTCAGACATTTACGTTTTAAAGATATATGGTGTATAATGTATTTCATAGTTCCATTCATTTTTGTATTAACCAAAAAAAGCTACGTTAAAACATTGAAATATTCTTTTAATGTGATCCCAACAGATTCAACAGAGCAATTATAAAAGTACTAAAAGATCCTCAAATAACATACTAAGAAAAATAGTCTAGACACACAAAAACCATTTTAGACCATCATGTATAAACCAAAAAGGATGATAAAGGAGTACCAGGAAGAACAACTGAAGAGCAATGCATGTGAACTTCCAACATTCCATTTCATCCAGATTCCCACAAGCACAATGTTTGATGATCAAAGATCTTCTCAGACCTCAATAAATACTTAAGCCTGTAGATCAGAAACTTTATTTTAGAACGACGAAGTTATGAATCGCTAATGTAATTTATATAGTTCTACTGATATCATGAAATGAACAATGATTGAAACATCAATTAAATTAAATCTTACAAACAGAAAGGACCCGAAAGATTATACCTTTGTTTACCGTTTATCTTCAAATCATTCCTCATTGTCACTCTCATCACTAAAATAACTCGTTTTCTTCATCTTCTCTCTTTTCCCTTTCTTCCTACCTTTATCCCGATTCACATCTCCACCACCCAACAACCTCTCATCAGCCCCATTATCCACCACTGACGCCCAATCATCATACTCAAACACCTCCTCACCACCTTCATCATCATCCCCGCCCCATTCCTCCTCCTTACCCCACCTACCACCACCGCCACCGCCACCACCCTCTCTCCTACCTCGTTTTGACGCCTGCGGCCGCTCCCTAGGCCCCAATTGATTCTTAGGACACTCATACGACAAATGCCCACTCTCTCCACACTCATAACACCTACTCTTATCTTTATACACTCTTCGCCTAATAAACTCCGGCGCCCTACCATTATCTGCAGCTATCGATGCAGATAACGTTCGACCATTAAGAACTTTCCCACTAATCCCCTTAACAGCTTTCACAGCATCATCACGCGCTACAAATAACACAAAGGCAACACCACGGCTCTCACGAGTGACTCGATCTCTTAGAATTGTGACCTTGGCAACCTTGCCAAATGTGGAGAAGATGGTGAACACATCCGAATTCGTAAGGCTGTAATCAAGGTTGCTAACATAAACCGTTGATTTCGATGGGGCTAAACCTCCACTCCGACCCCCTCCGCCACGGTTTGATGAGGATTTTGTTAGGGTTTTGTCTGAAGATGATGATGATGGTGGTTGTGGTGTAACAGAGGAATATCTGTAGTAAAACATATCGTCTTCGTCGTCATCGCTGTATTTCCCAACCATTTTGGTGCAATTTAGGGCACCAAATTATTACAAACTGTTACCTGAGAGCAATTGTCACAGTAATGAATAGTTTATAGTGAAATTGAATGAATTAGGGTTTGATGTAGTATCTTACTTGAATGTAGATTGCTGCTCGATGAAAAATAGGGTTATTTGGAGACTCAATTTCTTGAAGAATAATGGTTGTTCCAGCGTTTGATGAACCCTAAAGTTGCTGTTTCCGTAGTCGCAAATCGATTATAAGAGCGAATTTTGCAGGTACAAATATGCTAAATACGATTATTGATGATCAAAAGTTGAAAAGGTTGTATAATCCATCTATCGGTGAAGTTGAAACTGCATTTGCAGATCATATGAAACCGATTATTGATTCCGATATCTTTTTCACGAACGATGGCACGAGCTAGGGCTTGATAATCTTATTTTTGGTGTGTTTTCCGGGCGACACATCACATTTTTTTTTAAATTTTTTTTAAGTTTTACGTAAAATTCGACCAACTTTTCCTCCTCCTGAGTTTTTTTTATACTAAATTACAAATTTTATCCTTTAATTATGTTTAAAATTATAGATCTTATCCTTAAACTTTCATAATTACACTGAGCGTTCTTTATTTAAAAACTTATCACACTTTATGTCCTTTCAACTAACAAAAGTTAACTTTTTCTGTTAATTTTTTACTATTATGTTTTTTCTTTATGCTTTTATTTTGTTTACTTTATCTTTTTAATACACTTTTTATTTTATAATCTTAAATATTATTACGTAATTATTTTTAAATTTTTTTATAAGTTATACTTTTAATAATAATTTTTTAATTTATTATATATATATATTTTTTGTTTTTAAAATTTATTTATCTACTTTTCTTATTGTACGAATACAAATTAGAGGGTTAAAAATATATTTTTTTCATGTTATATAATTTAAACTAGTAATCGGTTTTATTTCGCTGTCACTTTTTTATTATTATTTTGGTTTAAAAAAATTTTAAAAATAGTTTGGCGTATGGTATAAAGATTTTAATA
>BJCO01071021.1:0-20148 GCA_018326465.1 Flaveria floridana
TATATATATATATATAATGTCAATTTATGTGTAATTTGATGCAAGAAAGAAAAAAAAACTAGACACATGATGTAGGTACTTCGGATATTATAACATGACACAAATTTAATACAAAAAGAAAAACCATACATATTTGTAAGTTATAGTTAATGATCAATGACTATCTGTATTTGCAGTCACATTTCTTTTTCTTTTCTTAATTTTAGCTGTCTTCTTCTCACTTGCTTCACTTAATGATACAACATTATGTGTTTCTTTTTCACGTTGACGCATTTTTCCAAATACCTCTTCAACTAAATTGACCATGGTAGCTGTAAGTAACTACTATGCTTTGTTGACATAATTTGTATATATTAAAAAGTTAATAAAAATAATTACCTATCATTATCTTTGTGTAACGTCTTGGGTGTGTGTAATCTGAAACAAGTATAGACAATGATTCAATGCCCTCTAATTTGCATATGGTATGATTACAAAGTGTTAGTGTATAAGTGTTACATATTATAGCAGTGTTAGTGCATCGATAGTAAACACATTGCAACTGTGAAAAAAAAAAAAAAACTTAATTTGCTTATAGCATTACCTTCTTGATGATTCTGGCCTTTGTTCCGATCCTTACTAACACCCAGACCATCATTAGAGTTGTTGGAAGAATTGGTCTTTTTGGATCTATGTCGTTTGCCTTTCTTAAGGCACTAGTAGAGAAGCCCGCGCTTTGTCGCGGGTATGAAATACGAACACATTACTCGTGGGTTTTATATTATATAGTCTTACATTCTAACTGAAGTCAACATGATTCAGTTGATATCAAGTTAAGGAGTCACTCTGTATGTGTACGAAGTGTACATAGAAACCGAGTTTCAAAAATGCCTTTTTTTCTGTAAATTCGTCGATAATGTCTTTTTGCGCTGCTTTTTCGCTAGCATGCATAAAACGAAAGCTTCCGGCTATCGCAAAAATTAAAGAAGGAAAATACATTTTCAAGTTTTGAGAATCATAGACATGACTAAGATATACTTTTAGATGGGCTTAACATTTATAATCGTATTGTGAGACTTTAAAATGACGACTGCAAACACACCAATGACAATAACAATAGGTGCGCAAATGATGAAAGAACATGGATAATAATTGAAGGAGTAACCTTAAAAACAAGTAAATAGTAATTCACATGAGAAATAAGAGTGTGTAGCATTTTATCACAAGAAACTTCAAAAGCAACATGGTAAAAACTTAGTTGCAAAGTCTAACTGAACTAAGTATTTGATGACATAATCTTAGGGAACACATAACCGAGTTCGCTATATCTCACGTTCAAAGTCATAAACATCACCAAAGTCATTTTTCATTATCCATTTCTCATGTGAATCAGTGTAAGCACTGTAGCCCTATAACCATATCAGGATTTGAGCGACACACTAAACAAACAACACCTTCGTTTATTTTGCACCTTCCACGTGTATATACATGAACCTAAATGAAAAGCCTATTTTGACTCGTGTTTCACATTTGTCAGTCTATTCTGACCTATGGCAATTGCCCCTCGCCCATGCAAATGATATCATCTCCCTGATAAGCTATTTGGAGCCTAAATATATACAAAATCTATCCACTACCAAAATTAAAATTATGTATGTATAGTAGAATTAAGTAATTAATGCAGATACGGACCAAATGAATTTTTAAAGATCGAACAAGATAAAAACAAAAAGTTTAAAGATGTGTAAATCACTTTTTCCCCTTAGTTATTTTCTTGTAACGGGTCAAAACGGGTAAATATTTAGGATGGGTAAAATGTGTTGTGTTGGTTAACTATTGCACTCCTAATCATATAGGTAATTCGAAGGGTTAAATATGCTTTTAATTATAATTGAAAATTATGAAAGATATTAGGTCTATGGATAAACTAATGTATTCTTTTTTGAATTCTCTCTTTTGATATTAAATCCGTAACTAAATAATGAACTCTAGTATGATATCTACTTCGCGGCGCATCAGTTTCTTGTTGTATTTCTATTTTCAGATAAAACTGGAAGGCACATAAAAGTTGACGGCAAAGGTGACGAGTTCGCATTTAAGCGGGTCGAAAATCTAAAAGCATACAAAATTCTACTTAAATTATTAACAAACATTAATACATATCTTACATAGTTGTTTTGCCAATATATCTAGAGTAGCCTAGGTTCAACGATCACTGCAACTAAGCAGTATATAGTCAAACATCTAAAATTTTAGAATATCTTTCACTCTCTTGTTAAAAAAAACATAAAAACATATCATGATGTTACTTACTACTTTTTCCTTTAAAACTAACTCTTCAAGCCAATAATCATGCATCAAAACTAAAACAAAATAAAATAAAGTAGAAATTTCATACATAATAAAAGGATATCATCGATTTTTAGATAGAAAATATGTTTCGTTGCAGTATTACCAATCCTAAATAACTTACAAACACCCCAAAAATCACGATGACTAAGAGATTAACATGCTATATCAACATAAAGGAAATGAAAATGAAAGCCTAATTTGCATCAGACCGTACCTTAATCTACTCATGTCCGCACTATCAAAGACTATAAGCCTCTCTAATACAAAAAAAAAACAACACCCTTAATCACTTATGATCTGCGGACCACCATCTGTGCATTTTTACCCAATTTCAGTTCTTTTTCTCCATTTAGTTGTTGCAAGCTTCTTTTGCTTATATTGAAGAGTTTTTATAATCAGATCTAAAACAAGTACATGGGCGTACCTGGTGCTTCAAAGAGCTCCCGCGTTTTCGCAGGGTCCAGGGAGGGTCCGTCCCATTTAAGGGAAGATGTACGCGGTCTTTCCCCCACATTTTGTGGGGAGGCCGTTTCCACGGATCGAACCTGAGACCTTCGGTCCCTTAGGAACAGCTTTTACCGCTGCGCCAAGGCCCGCCCTCATCTAAAACAAGTACATGATGTGCACTAAATCATTTGCTAGTAGATGGTATATGATTTTTTGATATGCTTTCAATGGCATACTCGGATTCACCGGTCTGAAATCAAAATTTTAGAATCTTTAACTCTGCCCCAAGTTCAGACATTCAATAGAAATAATAATTGACCACAAAAGTAATAGTAAACACTAACCAACTATGAGAATCTACAACCTAAGTGAAACCAGAATATAGTAATTGCTCTTGGTGCACTTTTTGAAACCCCTGATGAGAAGCTTCCAGTTGAATGTGATCCTTAATCTCTCATACAACGTAATACCCCTATCCATGTTGCTCATTGGTGGTGGCCTGCTAGAAGATCCTGGTAATTAGAGTTCTCATGAAATTATCAGAGATTATTTCTCATTTTTTCTCATCTGTGAACAACACTATGATGCATCCTAGAGCTTTCAGGTAATGAGCACCAACTTACCCATGGTTATTATGTATAATTAAGTTTCATATCTTCAACTAAAATAGATTAATGTCCTATTGGTTTTTAAATTGAATATAAACTGTTTTTAACATAAATAAAAGACACTTGTTACACCAAAATATAGCATCAATAGAAGCAGATATGTGGAGACAAAATAGAAAACATCATTCCACCTGATTAATGAAACCGAAGAATTGAAATCACATATTATGCTTACTTCTTTCAAATAACTTTGTGTGGTAAAATGCTATTAATCGCCTTTATAATATCTTTCATATCCTTCTCCTTCGTGAATCGACTTTGAAGACAAAAAAATATTAATACATTCAAGTATGTATTTACAATGTAGATATCAAAGTTGACTAGAATTTAGCGAGCAAATGAAGGTATCCATTTTCGAATAGTTCCAAACTACCAATAATCAAGCTATCACAAACTTCAAGTATATGATTATGTGATTATCGAATTCTGATTATACATAATACCAGTAATCGTTTATAGTTTTATTGGTTGATTTGAAAATATTCCTGAAAATTATCTTTGTGTCATAGCTTGAAAACTCGATTAGCATCATAGTTACACACCCACAAAATTATACAGATCAACAAACGCAAAAAAGAAATCACAGATATTAAGTTCACGGTTGCTAAACAAAACTTGACATACCTTTGAAATGCTAACGGTGACGAATATTTCACCGACATTCATCTGCGAATGACTCCAATTCCGATAGAAATACAAAACGTGCGATCAAAAGATTGCAAGATTTGCATACCTTGAATGACTATAAATTGAAATCCGATCAGCAGCATCCACAAACTTGATTCTTCTAATCACAACTTGCACCTTCAAGTAGCAAAATGGGGCTTCAAACCTTGTCGTCCATGCTTCAAAATATTAGAATATAAAAATACAACCTGTTACAAACTTAGAACCAACAACACATGCTTAGAGCTACATTTATGGAGTTCAATTTCTTCAACAGGAAGAACCAAAACCATAAGAGATGAAATTTTGAACAAACCCTATGCAAACAATCATACCTGATTGGTTCTTTGATGGTGGATTACAATTTTTGATTGAGTGAAGTGGAGGTTATAGGTGTTGGAGGGTATTAGTTGTAATTCCATAAATCTGAGGGACTGAATGTGTAATATGTTTGTGTATAAATAAAGTCCTACGGATACTGTATTAGTAATTCATTTTTCAATAATATTTCCACTTTGAAAGTTAGTTAGGTTTGTTATTTTCTTGGTACCTGTGTTTCATTTGGTATCAGAGCTTCGTAAGAACTCTGAAGATTGAGAGATTCGGCTCGAAGGATAGAATCGAAGGAACTTCAAAAACCACGAAGGAAGAAGGTTTGGTGAATTCACGATCGAGAAAGAGTCAGGAGTCTGAAGCCTCTGTTTCGGTGAACTAACAGAGAAGAAAGAAGACGATGGCATCGAATGCACAACTGGTCACAATCAAAGAAAACTATTCCATACCACTCCAATGTCCGGTGCTAACACCAACTAACTACACGATTTGGGCTTTGAAAATGAAAGTGATCTTTAAGGTTCATTCCCTCTGGGAAGCAATTGAACCCTCGGAAGAAACAATTGTCGATCCAAAGAAGAATAGTTCGGCCATTGCCTATTTGTATCAGGCAATGCCAGAAGATCTAATCCTCCAAGTTGCAAGCTGCGATTCAGCGAAGGACATCTGGAAATCGATCAAAACCAGGTATATTGGAGAAGATAGAGTCAAGAAGGCACAGTTGCAAACCCTCCGGAATGAGTTTGAAAGCATAAAGATGAAGGAGGAGGAATCGATTGATGAGTTTGTAGCCAGTCTGAGTGCGATTGACTCGAAAGCTCGCGACCTAGGGGAACCTTTTGCCGAATCCGCATTAGTACGGAAGTTTCCTGGGGCCGTACCTGAAAGATTCATTCAAATTGTTGCCTCAATTGAACAATTTGTGGATCTTGAGACCTTACTAATGCCGGAAGTGATTGGCCGTTTGAAGGCGTTCGAAGAGAGAACAGGTCTGAAGGCCAAGACTCATTCTCAAAAGAATGACCAATTGCTTCTTACATATTCAGAATGGCAGAGTCGGCAGAGGGATTCTGAAAACTCTACCAAGACGAAGGGTAGGTCCGAAAGAGGCAACAAGAGTTGGAAAGACGGCAACAAAGCTCGACCCAAAGGAAAGGAGTATGAGCGTGAGAAGCTACCCAAGAATCAAAAGGCATCAGGTCGACCGAATAAAGATAAGTCCAAAATTTGATGCTTCAAATGTGACCAGTATGGACATTATGCATCCGAATGCCCACTCAAGAATAAGGAGACGGAAGTGAACTTGTCTCAAACAGTTGACGAAGAACCGACTCTCCTCATGACGATTAAAGTACAAGAGTGCAAAGAGATAGTGTTCTTGAATGAACAAAAGGTAAATCCACTGAATTGCCAAGTTGATAGTGATGATAATTCGATTTGGTATCTAGACAATGGCGCCTCAAACCATATGACTGGGAATCAGTCATTGTTTGCATCTCTAGATAGAAGCTTTGGTGGAACAGTGAAATTTGGAGATGGATCCACAGTTTCAATCAAAGGGAAAGGCTCGGTGATTCTAGAGTGCAAAGACAAAGACCAAAAGGTGTTGACAGGAGTATATTACATACCCCAGTTGAGGAGTAATATACTCAGTTTGGGACAAGTCACAGAATCCGGTTGTGAAGTGAAGTTGAAGGATGAGCACCTGTGGCTGTACGAAAGAAATGGAAGAATTTAATGAAAGTGCAAAGGTCACAAAATAGGCTGTACAAGGCCAAGCTCACAGTAGGCACACCAATGTGCCTCCATCTAAACACAAAAAGTGTGCCATGGTTATGGCATGGAAGGCTTGGGCACATTAACTTTGAGTCATTGAAGCACATAACATGCAAAGGGATGGTAAGTGGTGTACCGATGATCTCTACTTCCCAGACTCGAATTTGCGAAGCATGCTTAGCAGGTAAACAAACTAGACATCCCTTTCCCACTATGACTACATATAGAGCCTCACAACCATTGGAGTTAGTCTCAATGGACTTGTGTGGACCTATAAGTCCATCTACTCAGTCTGGTAACAAGTATTTTATGTTACTAGTGGATGACTCCACAAGATACATGTGGGTTTATATGCTTGCAAGAAAGGATCAAGCATTTGAAAACTTCAAAATGTTCAAGTCTAGAGTAGAAAAGGAATTCGGTTATAGACTCAAGGCATTGAGGTCAGATCGTGGGGGGGAGTTTACTTCACAAGAGTTTAATGTGTTTTGTGAAAAGGAAGGAATCACTAGGTTATTGACTGCTCCATACTCTCCACAGCAGAATGGGGCTGTGGAAAGAAGGAACAGGTCTATAATGAATATGACTAGAAGCATGATGAAAGCTATGAGGCTGCCTAGAGAGTTATGGGCTGAGACTGTGAGACATACAGTCTATTTGCTAAATAGAATGCGTACTAAGGCTCTACCACATTGCACTCCATATGAAGCTCTAAAGGGTAGAAAGCCAAATCTACAACACTTGAAGGTCTTTGGGTGTGTAGGTCATGTAAAGAAAACTACTCCAAATTTACAGAAGTTGGAAGACAGAAGCACTCCTATGGTATACTTGGGTGTTGAACAAGGTTCCAAGGCTCATAGAATGTATGATCCCATGCATAACAAGGTTGTTGTGAGCAGAGATGTAAAGTTTGAAGAGGGTAGAATGTATGATTGGAGTGCAGTTATGGGAAGAAGCTATGAATCAGATTCAAACAATTTCTTTGAGTTCAGTGTGCAAGAAGAAGGAGAGACTAGTGGTGCTCCATCAGAAACCTTTTCCCCATTAAGTCAAAGTGGGCCTGAGGTGGAAGAGGGAGTATCCACACAAACAAGTGAGCAGACTGAACCTGAGAATGTGCTGGGTGGCACTGAACAAGCCTTGAGAAGGTCACACAGAGTTACTCAAGTACCAAAACGGTTGAGTGATTATGTAGTAGAAGGTGGAGTACACTATGGGTCGTCTCAACAACAAGAAATGAGTGATATAGAGTTGTTGTTGACACATGATGAAGAACCTACTTGTTTCCAAGAGGCAGTGAAAGAAAAGGTGTGGAGACAGGCTATGAATGAAGAGATAAGAGCAATTGAAAGAAATAAAACATGGGTTCTCACAGATGCACCACTGAAGTGTAATCCGATTGGTTTGAAGTGGGTTTATAAGTTGAAAAGAGATGCATCAGGTGCAGTTGTAAAGCATAAAGCTAGGTTGGTTGCAAAAGGTTATGTGCAACAGCTGGGTGTGGATTTTGAAGAAGCTTTTGCTCCGGTGGCTAGGATAGAAACCATACGGTTGATCTTGGCATTGGCTGCTAAGAAAGGTTGGAAAGTGTTTCACTTGGATGTCAAAGCAGCTTTCTTGCATGGTGATCTTAAAGAGAGTGTATATGTAAAGCAGCCTGAGGGATATGAACAAAAGGGGGTTGAGTATAAGGTGTATAAATTGTTCAAGGCTCTTTATGGGCTACGACAGGCTCCAAGGGCATGGAACACAAGATTAGATGAGGTCTTGAAGGAATTGAAGTTTAAAAGATGTCAGCATGAGCAGGCTATGTATGTTAAAGTCAAGCCTGGTTCAATCATAATCTTAGGGGTTTATGTAGATGATTTGCTTGTAACTGGAAGCAATGAGTTTGAAGTGAAAGAGTTCAAGTTGCAGATGCAATCAAGGTTTGAGATGACCGATCTGGGTGTATTATGTTATTATCTTGGGATTGAAGTTGCTCAGGTTGAGATAGCATAATGATTAAGCAGTCAGCTTATGCAAAGAAGGTGGTGAAACTGGCAGGGTTAGAAGGGTGTAATGAAACAAAGACCCCTATGGAACATGGTTTAATGTTGTTCAAAGACAAAGGAGGTGAAGATGTGAATCAAACTGAATACAGAAGGTTGGTAGGATCTTTGAGGTATTTGACCCAGACAAGGCCAGATTTAGCATTTGCTGTTGGATATGTAAGTCGTTTCATGCAGTGTCCGAAGGTAGATCATTTGAAGGCTGTGAAACATTTGATCCGGTATGTGAAAGGAACCATTCATTTTGGTTTAAGGTATAAGAAGGTAGAAGGAGGAAGCTTGGTTGGTTATAGTGACAGCAATCATTTAACCGATAGTGATGATGGTAGAAGTACTTCAGGAAATGTATTCTTTTATAATGGTTTGATAGTGTCGTGGCATTCACAGAAGCAAGCAACTGTGGCATTGTCTTCGTGTGAGGCTGAGTTTATGGCTGCTACCTCAGCAGCGTGTCAAGCATTGTGGCTTCAAGGAGTATTGGAAGAAGTTACAGGAGAAAAGTTGGGTGCGGTTACATTGTTTGTGGATAACAAATCTGCAATCCAATTGCTGAAAAATCTTGTTTTTCATGGTCGAAGCAAACATATTAATACTCGATATCATTTCATTCAAGAATGTATAGAAAGAGGTCAAATTCATGTTGACTTTGTAAGTGGTGATATGCAGCGAGCAGATGTTTTGACAAAAGCATTAGCTAGAGTCAAGTTTGGTGAGATGAGATTTTTGTTGGGAGTTGAAGATTGGAGTAAAGATGTTTGGAATTAGGGGGGAGTATGTTGGAGGGTATTAATTGTAATTCCATAAATCCGAGGGACTGAGTGTGTAATATGTATGTGTATAAATATAGCCCTTCGGATACTATATTAGCAATTCATTTTTCAATAATAATTCCACTTTGAAACTTAGTTAAGTTTGTTATTTCTTGGTACCTGTGTTTTCAATGTTGAGGTGTTGTTGCTTTTGCGGTTGCTCCAATCGCAGGTTAGTAGGGTTTAAGCCTTTGGTTTTTATTCTTCTTTCACCATGTTTGCATCTTGATTATCAACAAGCTTTTGTTGCACTTCTTGGATACTTTAATAGCATACCAAGTGTTCGATGAAATCACTAAATGAAGTTGATGTTTCTTTCTCTCTCTTTCTGTGGCAGGTTGAAACCATTCAAGGTGAGTTTCCCCGATTTGATTATTCAATTTCATGATAGCACAAGATTATGAAATTATGGCACAAGTTTAGGATTATGTCACCCTATTTCTAGATAAATCTTGTAATTTGATGAAAATGTATTAGTTTGTTACTTTTGTGGTTTTGTATTCGATATGGTTTGCTATATGCATGTATCTCAATCATTGTTGCAGATTGAAAGTGCTGTCTTAATGATCTTTGCTTTGGTTATAACATTTAGATATGCCCTCTAGAATTTAGATAATTGTTGATACTACTAGGATTTAGATAATTGTTGATACTACTAGATTATTATAATAATGCATGTTTGTAGAACTAGCTCAACTAGCAAATTTTACTAAATTGGAGTAATTTTTGGAATAAGTTCATAATAGAAGTTTACTTATGTGTTAAAATAATTATGATGTGTTGATTATATAAGATAGATGATAAGCATTCTAATGAAGTCAATGATATGGTTGAATTTGTTGATTGCCATCTATGAGGTGTGTTGGGATTGGTAGGTAAACGAACAAAGACATCAAAACTTACAATTCAAGGACTATCAAGGAAGAAATTTTACATGTGTTATGATTATTGATAGGTAAACTTTTGAAATGGTTTGATGATTTAAGATTTCAGATTCCCTAGTTGGGATTTCGTCTACAAAGCAAAAGAGTTTTTTGCTCTTTTTGGACGTGTTAGGCTAATCTATCTACTAAAGTCAGTTCTGCAATTGCGTTATGATAATGGTGAAAGATGGGCTGTTCCCATGTTTTTTCATCTGAAAAGGCTGTGATCTTCCCCTTCTTTTTCAAGTGTTTTGCTACTATATTAGAGGTTAAAGTTTAAAAATTAATAAGTGTTAGATAATGAAGTAGATTAGAAGTCGTTTTAAGTTAAAAAAAAAGTATTGATGTTTACTTATTAATCGAACGGCAGAGTCATGCTAATATGTACGTGACAAATTATAAAAGAATAGTCTACAAGAAAACACTATTAATTCATGCTATTAGTCATTATTTTTTTTTTGAACGGCTGGTTAGTTGTTAGTTGTTAATATCACCAAGTTAGTAATATTCACCCATGCCAAGGTTTGAACCATGGACCTCCTTGTTAGTCATTATTATTTGTTTTTTTTTTGTTTAAGAACCTAAACAAGAAATCTCTCTGGATAAAGAATCACAATCATCCTTATGATGATCTAATCATTCAGAAGAGACCTAAAGTACGATCAAACAGACAAAGAGATCATTTATGTAATGTAACCTAGAACACTCATCGTATGAGAACAAAGAGACAGATGAGAGAGAAGGACGAAAAACAAAAGTGACGAGATCTTTCTCTTCTATATAAAAGATCCAGCTAAAGGCTAGAGGTCCATTGAGCTACAGTTACACTAGAATGATCCGCGTGTCATTTAGAGACAAAACGGGTAGAGAGGGATGACCCGGGGCAGCCGAAAAACCCGAACAAACTCCATCAACTTAATAAGCATCCAAATTTTTAATCCCAAAGTCCAAACTCCAAACTGCTCCAGCCCCATTCAGTTCCATGTTTAACCCAATAGGCAACAACTCCAAAGCCCATGTCCAAATATACACAAAACAAAATAACAAAACATTAGGACTCTTATACAATATGATAGATGATTCGAAGAGTGTAACTTTTTAACCAAATTTGACCGGTAAAACGTTTATTTTATGAGAAAATTCCGTCCCTTTGATCCATTATGTTGTGAGAAATGATAATCCCCTGCCTCGATTGAAACAAATGAGCACCATATATAATACAATAAGATGAGGTAAATAACTAATTCTACCTAATTACGGAAATGAGATCAATCAAAATTAGACTAAAATAATTACAATCAAATGCCAGTAATGTGTGGCAACATTATCGGCTAACACGCCCCCGCAGTTTGAGCTGTAGAGTCTCGGAGGCACAAGCTGGATCGAAAGCGTTGAAAAAGATGTTTGGGAAGGCCTTTGGTGAAGTTGTCAGCGTATTGATAATCAGGAGGAATGTGTAGGACCTTCACTTTTCCAAGGCGGACTTGTTCTCGAACAAAATGGATGTCCAGTTCAACATGTTTTGTTCGCTGGTGTTGGACTGGGTTTCCCGCAAGGTACACTGCCGAAACGTTGTCGCAATAGATAATGGTGGCATGACGAACAGGGACATGTAGTTCAAGCAACAAGTTACGGATCCAACTGACTTCTGCTACAGAATTAGCGACCCCCCGGTATTCAGCTTCTGCATTAGAGCGAGACACTGTTGGTTGTCGTTTGGAAAACCAGGAGATCAGATTAGCACCCATGTAAACACAATAGCCAGAAGTAGACCGATGTGAGTCGGGACACCCCCCCAATCCGCATCAGAGTATGTTGTAAGTTTGGTGGAAGAGGAGGGGGTAATGGACAAACCCTGCGTAAGAGTACCCTTGATGTATCGTAGAATTCTTTTCAGCAGTTGGTAGTGTGGCTCTTTGGGAGCATGCATGAAGAGGCAAACCTGCTGGACGACATACGATAGGTCCGGTCGAGTGATAGTGAGGTACTGTAGGGCTCCCGCCAAGCTACGATATAAGGATCCATCAGAGAAGTCAGCACCGGTGTTTGCACTAAGCTTTGAACCAACCTCGACGGGGGTGCTAACTGGTTTGCAGTTTGACATGTTGGCTCGGGAGAGGATGTCCGATGCATATGTGGATTGAGATAAGAATAGACCTCCGTTGCATTTGTTGACCGCGATTCCCAAGAAATGATGTAATGTTCCAAGGTCCGTCATTTTAAACTCAGCTGTGAGAGAATTTATTATCTTTTGGAGCAAAGAGTCACTGGACGCTGTGAGGATGATGTCATCCACGTACAGGAGTAAGTGAGCCATTTGATCATCCTTTTTGTAGATGAACAGGGAGGTGTCACTGATGCTACTTGTGAAGCCACACTTGGATATATAACCTGCAAAACGTTGGTACCACGCCCTTGGAGCTTGCTTTAAACCGTACAATGATTTTTTGAGTTTACATACATGTTTAGGGTTGGAGGCGGATACGAATCCGGGTGGCTGGAACATATAAACTGTCTCCTTAAGGTTGCCGTGCAGGAAGGCATTTTTGACATCGAGCTGATGGATGGGCCACCCATTGGAGACGGCGAGGCTTAGAACCGTTCGGATAGTGGTTGGTTTGACCACCGGGCTGAAAGTTTCATCACAATCGACGCCCACGGTCTGACTTTTCCCATTGACAACCAATCTAGCTTTGTGGCGTTCCAAGGTACCATCGGCATGATATTTATGTTTAAAGAGCCACATGCATCGAATGACAGGTGCGTTAGCCGGTCTTGGAACAAGCTCCCACGTATTATTAGCCAATAGAGCGTCATATTCATTTAGCATAGCAACTTTCCAGTTTGGGTCCAGAAGGGCTGTAAGATGGGATTTTGGAAGTGGGGAGATTGAGGGTGGGGTTGCGGTGAGAAAGGTGAAAGGGGCACGTGGTTTGAAGATACCGGAACAAGAACGAGTTTGTATGTGATGAGTGGGTGGGGGAGGTGGTGGTGGGGGTGGAGGGGTTAGAGGATGTGGTCCGGAGGTGGATGGGTCCGTTGAGAGGGGGATGTTGGGTGGAGTGGGGCTGCTCGTAGGAGGTGGAGAGGGTGGGTTAGAGTTTGGGCTGGTTGGGGTTGGGCCGATTGGGGTTGGGCTGTTTAGAGGTGGGTTGGGGTTGGGTGGGCTGTAAAAGGTGTGAGGGTGAGTAATGATGATTGGTGTTGGGTCGAGAAAGGTATGAGATGGGTTGGGCTTGGAAGGGGAGGCAAAAGGAAATGTGGCCTCGTCAAAGGTAACGTGCCTGGATAATATTGTTTCCCCAGTGGAGATGTGTAGGCAGCGATACCCTCGATAATTTACAGGGTAGCCAAGAAAGACACAGGCAACAGAGCGTTGGGCTAATTTGTGGGGACGGGTGGAGGATGTGTTTGGGTAGCAAAGGCATCCGAACACACGAAGGTGGTCGTAGGAGTGCGGTTGTAAAGAAGAGATATGGGTGTAAGGTTGTTATGGAGTTTTGTGGGAAGTATGTTGTGGAGGTAGGACGTCGTGTGAAGAGCCTCGACCCAAAATGAAGAGGGTAGGGAGGCGTGAGTGAGCAAAGTAAACATGATTTCATTTAAATGCCTAATCATGCGTTCGGATTTACCGTTTTGTTGGGACGTATGGGGGCAAGAAAAACGAAATTGCATTCCATGTTTTGATGCAAAATGTTTGAAGTTTGTATTATCAAACTCTCCTCCCATGTCGCATTGGAGATTTTGAATAGTCAATTTAAATTGTGTTGTAACAAATTGGTGAAAGTGTTCAAACTTAGAGAATGTTTCTGATTTAAATTTCAAGGGATACACCCACGTATATTGTGTCTAGTCATCCGTTAAAACCATGTAGTATTTGTAACCTGCATGACTTAACAGAGGTGATGTTCATAAATCACAATGTACGATTGCAAAAGGGGATAATGAATATGTCATTGAATCAGAAAATGGCAATCTCTTATGTTTAGATAACTGACACGAATTACAAATAAAAGGACATTTTATTTTAGTGCATGAAATGAATTGTCTAGATTTAAAAAACTCCATAACGGGTTTTCCAGGGTGTCCAAGTCTGTTGTGCCAGAAAGAAGCGTCGTTGGAGGAAATGAGACATGCGGTTGCGGAAGCAGTCGGTGTGAGGGGGTAGAGATCACTCGAACTGTTATGGCGGCTCAGGATCGTGCCATCCTTGAAATCCTTCACAGAGAATCCAAAAATGTGTCCACTTTAAATAGGGTCGTTTAAACCGTAAATAGTGTCATCCGAAATTTAAATATGGTCGTTCAAACTTTAAATAAGGTTGTTCGACCGTGTTACAAGTTTGATCGAACTTATTCGTAGAACAATTTCGGTCGAACATACGATTGGTCCGATCAAACTTAAAATAAGTCTGATCACCCGCATTTAAACATGTGGACAAATCATGTTGGTTTAATGAAAATTCGGATGACTTTATTTAAGGGGCGAATCTGTTACATGAGACCACTTTCAAAAATGAAATGATAAAAAACACATTTAAAGGGAAATCTTTGCTAATTTGACAATTTTGGGAATTTTGACTTACTTTATTGATTTTAACTTATGGAGTACAGTCGTTGAGTCACCATACGTATGTATGACTCGATGGGTCCACGTAAGCACCAATGATATTACATCAGTCTTCCACAAATGAAACATGTTCATGTGATGCTTTTACCACCAGTCCACCACCAAGTTGACTCCCCCACTAACAACCACCACTACTTATCCACGTGGCAACAGAACCTTTATCACCTTCTTTTTCACCCTATATTTTCTCCAAAAATGTCCCATACTACCACAACCATAATCTCCAATCAACCCCTTCAAAAATGGCGGATTCCGACCCCGAATCAACGCTTCGGGAGCAAGACAGGTTCCTCCCGATAGCGAACGTTAGCCGGATCATGAAGAAAGCGGTCCCGGCTAACGGGAAGATATCAAAAGAAGCAAAGGAGACGGTGCAAGAGTGCGTGTCTGAGTTCGTTAGCTTTGTCACCGGAGAAGCGTCTGACAAGTGTCGGAGGGAGAAGCGAAAGACGATCAACGGGGATGATTTGCTGTGGGCGATGACGACGTTGGGGTTCGAGGAGTATGTGGAGGTGTTGAGGGTTTACTTGCAGAGGTTTAGAGATGTGGAGGAGGAGAAGATTGCACTTGCGGGAGCGCGGCGGGGCAGGGCGGAGGATGACGGTGGCGGGTGGGGTTATGGTGGTGGTCGCCGGTACGGATCGCCGGAGTATTATCAGGTTCAAATGCCACAAGAATCAAGATTGATTGATCCCTATTGAAAGAGAAAGTTGTAGTCATTGAGAGCTTGATAGATGTGAAAGAAAGGGGTAATGGTCGTCTTAAGTCTTAACCTTTTTACTTAAAATTATGTAACGTTACGTTAAGGTATTTAACTGATTTTTGAGATTTTTGAACTTACTTTTAGAAATATAATCTACACATTTTACATTTGAAAAACAAGGTGAGAAAAGCTTAAGAATGACTATTGAATTTGATCAACTGGTTCGGTTATTATTAATAGATGGTTATTGAATAGTGCTTTTATTTTACTGATTGTCATGAAAATTTGATTATCGAGTTAAGAGAGATTCGAACACTTAAAAAATGGCCTTAGTGGAAAAGCATTTTGGGTCTATCATTATGATTTATAATATATTTTGACTATTAAGATATCTAAACTAAGTTATGGGATTGTTGAACTTACTTACAAATATGATGAACACATTTTACATTTAGAAAAGAAGGTAAACAAGCTGAAGAATGAGTTTTGAATTCGATCAACTGGTTTAATTTTTTTTTTTTGGATGGTTACTCAATGGTGCTTTTATTTTTACCGATTGTCATGGTAAGTTATCATTATTTATGTAACTCGATCTAAACAAAGAAATTTGGATATCAAGCTAAGAGAGATTCAAGCACTAAAAAAATGACCCTAGCGAAAAAGTATCTTGGATCATTACGATGTGTAATATATATAAGGTATATTAAGGTTTTTTAGTTGATAACTTATTTATAAATATAACCTACACATTTTACATTTTAAAAACAAGGTAGACAAGCTGAAGAATAAGTTTTGAATTTGATCAACCTGTTTAGTTTTATTAAAGATAGTTACTGATTGGTGCTTTTATTTTTACCGATTATCATGGTAAGTTATCATTATTTATGTAACATGATCTAAACTTAAATTTTGGATATTGAGTTAAGAGAGATTGAGCATCGAAAAACGACCTTAGTGGAAAATTATATATGGTTTGCCATTACGATGGATAATATATAACGTATATAAAGGTTCTTGAGCTGATTTATGGAAGTTGAAAATTGAATATCAAGTTAGTAGAAATTCTAGCGCTCAGTGGTTAAGTATCTTGGGTTTGTCATTATGCATGATCAATAGGCAACTATTTAATGAAATCACACTTTTTAAAGACTTCACGGTGAAACTCACGTTTTTTTGTATTATCTCACAAATATTAATTACATGGCCGAAGACAAAACCAACCAAAAATTAATTTCACGTCTTCATGAAATTCATGCTTTTCCGATATATCTTGATGATAATTACCCTGTGAATTAAGGATAAAAACAATCAAATAATACCACGTGTCCATAAAATCACTTTCTTTCTTCATGGTGAAAATTACGCGGCTAAGAAAGGATTTTCGCAATTTAAGGTCAAAGTGACATCTTCTAATTGGATGTATTTTTATAGAGAAACATGAATCTATTTTTAGTCGTATATACACTCAGATAGGTAGTCAGATAAAACTCTCACTTAAAATGTCTAAAGCGTCACGATTTTCCTAAATAAATGAGTATAAAATTAACTAACGTGTATATTTTAAGCTTTAACATCAATTCATTAAAACAATTTGCTAGTGTTACAAGTATTTAATATAATATTTAGATCCAAATCTCATCTAGCATGCATGCATATTCATGTATAAAGCAACGTTACAACGAAGTAACATGTGATATTTTTGTTTGGAGTTGAAAAAGGTGACCGACAAAGTTACACCAGAGGTCAGTCATCATATTATTATATGCTCCCTTTCCTTCATTTTAAATCTTTCCAATGAATTCATTCCATTTATTGATATGTTTTTATATTAATCAATATTTTTAATGCGTCATCATGATGCATCGTGATGCAAATAAATTTTTAAACAGTTTTCGAAACTAAAGTTTTATAAACTTATAAGGTGATAACTAAAGATGTTATTATATAAATTATAATATAAATATAGGTAATAAGTAAAATGTTAAAAGGATGTTATTAATTTAAATTTAATTATAATTGTAGGGTTAAAAAATAGGGTGGTCACTATGAACATGATCTTCGTACGTAGTATAAATAGATTTTGAGAACTTCTATTCATCTTATTGTGTATATATTGAAATACAATTTTTCGTATCTAATTTTTATTATAATTATATTTTGTATATATTAACATATTTTCCTTTGATATTCATTTGTTTTGTTTAGTAGTGGATGCGTTAAACATCAAACTTTTTGTCTTAATGGTTTGTAATTTTTTCAAGACTTTCACTACCTATAAACCACTTTGCGGGAAAATATATAAATTAAGTCGAATTCTATTACTAAAAGGTTTATATAATATGAGTGCTACACGCACCTCACACAACTAAATCACACGTACATAAAAACAAACTCAATTAAATCACGTTTACACAAATAACTCAAAGATTGTGAGGAGTGATGAGAGAGTTTCGAAGGGATGACAGTTATTGGAGAAGAAGTTGGGATGAAAGGGTATAGGTTATTTTTCCTTTTGTTAATCAATCTAAGAAAGAAATATTTATTAGATGCCTAATTTTAATTCTAAACTACATGTAACTTGCAAGATTGCTCCACATAATCAAATTTATACCTTAGTCGACAATCAAAGGTGACGAGTATCATATTGGATTGTATGTTTAAAATCGTATCCTTAATATTGTGTAACTTAGAGGTTAATTATACTTTCTTTAAATCAAGGTTGAATAGATACTCACTTGGAGAGAACATCTTGGTTGGAAGCAACATAATCGGCCCGACCAGACACATACGAGTCATCGGTACTGAATTTTAAAGAAAATCAATCTTTTCATGTCTTCAACTAGACATGAAAGGTCAAAACCAGGCTGAATGTGTTTATAACTAGGAGTGGGTAAATTTTTAGTATGCAACACGATTAACACCGTACAACAATAATCTAGTTTAGATCGAATTCAAGACACGATTGTCTAATTAAAATAGAGATGAACTCCCTATCGACACACCATTAGTAGTCCAATTATGGATCTCTATTTCTCCTCGTTAAATCCAATCTTAAACTGATTCACATCTAGGGATGTAAATAGATCGGATTTGAAACAATTACCAGTAATCTCAGTCTCGTATTTAATTGTAAAATCATTACCTATACCTGTAAGTATTTGTTTACTTATTACCAATCAGACATCAAGTATGCCCGTAGGTAATATCAAGTATGCCCGTAGGTAATGGATACTCACAAAAATCAGGTATGTCTGTTAGTTTGTTAACTGATAGTTTGATAGATGAAACCATTATTATTATAAATACTTTTAAACTTAAAAAAAGAAGAAAGGGGTAGCGATTGGTGTATTTTAATGGCATTTTTACGATATACATTCTTTTAATAGGCGTCACCAGCGTTACTGACATCACAAGGGCATATTTGGGAAGCAAATATTTGAAACCGTGCGAACAGAGAGAATCTCTTCACATAAAACTCCAATCACCATTTCACCACCATCCCCTCCACCATCACCATCACTTCACTCCCACCTCTGCAACAACCATGGAGATCCCACAAAACATCCTCAAATTCAAACTCCACATCCTCTTCACCGCCACTTTCACTCTCATCATCATCTCTCTCCTCTACATCGCCCCCACTTTCCTCAACATCATCGCTTACTTCTGGCCCCTGCTGCTCTCAACCGCTCTGTTTCTCGCCACCGTCGTCGTTTTCGGCCTCACGTCTCCGCCGGGGGCCCAGGTTTCCGGCGAGAAAGCCGGTGAGGGGATCTTGGATTATGTCGCTGGTCAGACTGATGCTGCCGTACAACCGGAGTTTGAACAGGGGTGTAGTAAATCTGATGAGCAGATGTAACACTGTTTCTCTTTCTAACGCTAATTTGTTTCTTTTGGTAGTTTTCTTGAGTAAATTTGGACATGTGTTACAGCGTTATTATTGTTGTTATTATGAATAATATCGAGTTTAATCTGGTTAGTGATCGTAAGTTATGAGTATTATTGGTTCTGTATGCGTGACTTGATTCCAATCTCCTTATGTTTATATGTTTAAACAGACGTACTAACCGCTTGATTTAGCTCTCATTTTATGCGGTTTCGTGATCTGATGTACCTAGTCTTACCGTTACCCTACACTTTGTGTGAGAGGTTGTTTTTGTGATAAATATGAATTCGGTTACTAGTTTGGGATTAGGGTTTGATTACAGTGTTGTATGATCTGTACTACAGTCTTTTCATTGATTTCAGATTGATTTATGTTAATGACATTAGTATAAACATTGATGGTTCTGATGGGTTCATCTTAAAACAAGAACAAACAGAAAATGGCATTATGAACATGTAACAACAAGATCTGAATTGCATTATTACTCACCTTCAATTAACCTGTCCTACCTTGTGGATTGAGCAAGAAAAATGTCAGATGGGGACAAAGTTCCTGACTCATCCACATCAAGATTCCTGAACTCGGCCAAAATAAGCGCGATATCTTCTTGATTGATCTTTCCCATCTCCTTTAGCTTATAGATCGCAAACTCTGCAGCCCTGGGTTTGTTAATAACACGAGAAAATCGATCAAGAACTCATTTTTATGTGAAAAAGTTTGAAATTTAGGGTTATATGGTGCAATTTGGCTTACCCCACAACCCCATCATCATCAAGATCAGCTGCTTCAAGATCTGCAGCAGTTGTTCTTCTTGTAAGAACCCATCTAGCCAATGATCTCTGTCTGCTTTCTGTATATAGCTCAGCAAAAGCAAAGAGCAACTGGGCTAAACATATAGTGCTTGTTAATATCCAAAAGACAGCAAA
>BJCO01071194.1:0-14910 GCA_018326465.1 Flaveria floridana
TATATATATATATACTTCAATGGCTTCCTCCACTTGTAATACAATATTCTTCCTCTTAGTCATCTATTTAGCAACCACTTCATTTGTCTCCGCAAACTTCTACAACGAGTTTGATGTCACCTGGGGCGATGGCCGCGGTAAAATACTCAACTCCGACCTCTTAACACTCTCCCTCGATAAAGCCTCCGGCTCCGGCTTCGAATCCAAAAACGAATATCTCTTCGGGAAGATTGATATGCAGCTTAAGCTTGTTCCCGGCAACTCTGCTGGCACTGTCACCGCATACTATGTAAGCACCTTCATTTTTTTTAAATATATCTTAAAAATAATATTAAAAATGCGCATGTATTATATATATAATAAATAATAAGATGGTTGTCCGTCGCAATTATTAATTAATATATTATTGGTTCTGAAATAAATTCAGAGATGAACTATGAATGTGATCAGTACGTTATTGTGAATGTATTGCAGTTGTCTTCGAAAGGAGCGAATTGGGATGAAATCGACTTTGAGTTCTTGGGAAACCTGAGCGGTGATCCATACATTCTACATACAAATGTGTTTAGCCAAGGTAAAGGCAACAGAGAGCAGCAGTTCTACCTGTGGTTCGACCCGACTGCTGATTTCCACACGTATTCCATCCTTTGGAACCCTCAACGCATCATGTAAGCAACATATATATATCATCTTAAACTTGATCGGTCATATATATATATATATATATGTTAAACTGTCTTGGATTAATTTGGTTGATGAAACTTACTGATTATTATGCATTGCATTGGTTATATATATGTATATATCAGATTTTCTGTTGATGGAACGCCTATTAGAGAGTTCAAGAATGCTGAATCGATGGGGGTTCCGTTCCCGAAGGATCAGGCGATGAGGATACACTCGAGCTTATGGAACGCTGACGATTGGGCGACAAGGGGTGGGCTTGTGAAGACTGACTGGAGTCAGGCTCCTTTCACAGCTTCATACAGGAACTTCAAGGCGGATGCTTGCGTTGTGGCTTCTGGGAAGTCGTCTTGCGGTGGCTCTGCAACGTCTTCGGGTGGTAATCAGGGGTGGTTGTCTGAGGAGTTGGATAACACGAAGCAGGAGAGGCTGAAATGGGTGCAGAAGAATTACATGATCTACAACTACTGCTCAGATTCCAAGAGGTTTCCTCAAGGTTTTCCTACAGAGTGCAGAATGGCATAAGCAGGATTCTGTCACACAATATCGTTTGATGTATTTAAGATTGAAAATTGGGTTATTTATTCATATTCATATTCGTTGTAACTAGTAATTCATAAATGAAAGATGAGAGTTTTTGCATATGCTCCATGATTGATGTTTGGTTGAACCCTGCCTAGCTTTCCTAAACTTAAACTTACTTATTGAATGTATATAGACAAGTATAGTGATAAGAGGATTAAAAAGGAGTTGGCATCAAATATGATGACTATCATGAGAGGTCCTAACCACCTCTCAGCAGGAAGCAAGGTCTTAGGGAAAAACATTTACTATCATTGCAATCTTCCCAGTTTTTGAAATACCATAGTTCAGTCACAAACCAAATTAATTATACAAGGATAATGGAAAAATAACAAGAATATGTATCTGAGTTGTTCATGTCTTCAAGAAATAAGTTTTGTTAAATTGAACTTCTTACTATACAATCAAAGCCAAATTACCACTCCTAGAAAGCCCCTAAAATTTACTGCAACCACATCGGTTGATTGAAAGCGGTTATTCCACTAGATTTTTATTCATCATCGTCTAACTCTACGATCTGCGCCCGTCTTTCAGCAGCCTTTTTCCTCACAAAGAACCCCCACCGCATCGCCGCCTTTATCTTCAGCCAACCAACTACCGCCTTCCCAGACCGACTGGGGTCCTCATCAAAGTCGAAATTTGGAGCTGGTGATTGCATAAATGATGGAAAAGAAAACCCGTCTTCTGCCACGTTACCGCCATGACCACCGCCCATGCTGAAGAGCCGAAGTAGATGCTGCATATCTTCATTCTCGAGCATCTCATGACTTCTCATGCGAATCTCCTCCTCTGTCATGAAATCCCCGACCCCTTTGTCCCGGCTGTTGTGGGACCAGTCATCAAATGGGTTCATGTTAGGCTGCTGCTGCTGAACGGATGTGTTTATAGGCTGGAATGACGATGACTGTGGAGGCCCAAGGGCTAGCCCAGATATATTGTCGTACCCATTGTTCTGTATCTGCTGAGAATTGCCAACATGGCGACCATTTGAAGCAAAACTAATGTCATACTGACTATGTGGATTGGTATTCACAAGTTGTGGCCCTGATTGGTACATATTATCCAGATTGTCATTATAACCTGAACCCATATGACAAAAAGAATTAATCAGATATCAACACTCCAAATGCATACAAATGAACATATTGCTGAAATTTTATGGTTAATTAGTCTGAAACTCAAAGAAAAAATCATAATACAAAAATAAATAAATAAATAGAACATATAAATAAACCATGTCTATTGTCTAAAATGAAGGCAGGCATTACCTCCTAGTAGCAGGTTTGAATCAACAGAGGCGGATTCAGAGGGACCCACAACAGGATGACGTGAAGGCATTAGTTGATTATTAGAAGATCTCTGATAATCTATCGAACCCATTGAATAATCATTCCGAGATCCACCTGACCTTTTAGACTGTTTGAAGCTCACAAGTGACTTGCCATCGTACTCTACAACTAGGTTCCAATTATCATATGCTTTCTTAACCAAGGTATCCACATATACCTACAGAAAGAAAAAGTTAATACCCTAAATATAAAATGATTAAGATAATTTCAATTTAATGGAAGTAGCAAAAACCTTTTGGCCATCAGAAAGAGAATCAGCCGATTGATATTGGTCACCATCAATAAGACCTCTTAACTCATAGATATTATTGAAAACAACACCAACATTTCTGTTATCCTCAGGATAATATACATAGAGCTTCGTACTCAACACACATGTTTTTGCATGCTCTATCAAAGCCTCCCACATCTTATTTGACATTCCACTTCCAAGTATCTAAAATAAATAAATAAATAAATATAAATATGATAATGATAACAACCAAAATAAAAACAAACAAACAAACAAACCCAGTATATCCCACTCAAGAGCAGGGTCTGGGAGGGGTAGGTGGTGGCAAGTCTTTCCTCTATCCAGATAGGTAGAGAGACCGCTTCCAAAGAGACCCCTGGCTCGATACAAAAGCTATAACGCTCGCGATTTAACATATAATCAAATAATCAAATAAACAATCATATAATCAAAATAATAAAGATGATGATTACGCATTAAAGAAACATACAAGGCAATAAATCATATTATATACTTAGGCAATAAATCATATTAAATACTTACATTACGTAGTTTCTGGGAATCCCTCACTACAAGACGAAGAAAATCTTCGACTGTAAAAATTCCTGCACTATTCAGCCTCTTATGAAATGATCCATCCTTGCCAATTTTCTCCAATCTCCATACCTCATCATTTAAAGTAGGCGGGTAGTGTTTCTTGTATACTGTCAATGAAAAAAAATTATAATAAAAAAGTCAAAATTTAGTCAGAATGCTTTTTTTGTTTTGTTTTTACTTGTCTGTAAAAAATAAAACGACCCAACATACATTCTCCTCTATGATCTTTAACAGTAAAAGCTTCAGTCTTAGCTTCACAAACACGAATCCCTTCACAGAAACCCGAGGCAACTTTTAAACCGAGCCTAAACTTCCTGCTTCTAATCCAACTTGAATTGTCGGTAAAAGTCAACTCCCCTAAGGTCCCAACACCTTCTTTGAGCATGACCTGCAAGTCTCCAGTCAGCAATGGTCTTTTCCCTTCACGTTCTTTAACAACATGACTTTCAAATTCTTCTTGAGTCCACCCTTCATCATCTTCATTGTTGAAATCACCTTCTAGAACCACAACGTCTAGTTTAATTGATGATTCGGGTCCTGATGTAACAACATGACCTGTGTTGGCATCAACTAAGACGATATGAATAGCAGCACCCTGTTCCCCTTCAACTTTTCCTCCAGTGAAGAGAGGTAAAGACATCCTGGATCTGAAGTGAAGTTGTAGATTTCTCCCATCTGGCCCTTCTATACGCTTAGGTGATGACCTGATATTATCCCAAATAATTAGTTTGAGAAAACAAAGTATCCTATTATTGATACTACCCAGCCACTATCAATCAAAAGCACTGTAAATGGAATGGTACAAGTGTGTGAAGGACAACAACAAGGCCCTAAATTTTCCACATAAATATGTTTTTGTATATGCAAGTGACTAAGCAAACATCAGTTCCTATTAATGTTTGCTTCAGTTACATGGTTTGGGAGGGAAAACCGAACAAAAGAAAAACTGTAACACCACCGATTTCGACTACGCTTTTGAACAGAAAATCCAAATTCTACCATTTCTAGAACTGAAAACTCATAGTGCACTTATTATAAGTCATACTGATCAACATTGTGAATGCTTTCCACTTCAATATTCAATATTCATTCAAGTGAAAAACAGCAAAGCAGAATTTGGGTCAAAACAAACTGAACTGAAAACCAGCAAAGCAGCTTCAATTTTCAAAGTTCAGTTTTGGTTTGATTCAGTAATAAGTTATTTTAGTAAGCCAAATACTAAAAACCCCTGATCAAGTCTGCAAAGAAGATAAGCAAGAAAAGCCAAAGGCAGAGAGAGAGAGAGACTTGAAGCAATCAAATTGTATATACAGTCACAGTAATACAAACATAGCTACTCAAAGCAGTCATCAGTTACATATTATTGGTTAAGACAGCATTAAACCAAGATCAGGTTATTACTCTGAAAATGGGTGAAAAAATATTGTTCCTGAAATTATCATCCTCATCTGAGTGTCCATACCATATATATCTTTGAGACTGGTCATTTATTAGAACAAATCCAGATGTATAGAAAACAGTGTTGTAGAAATCGCTAGGTGCTAGTCGTGCGGTGAGGTATCGACTAGGGATAAATCAGGATTAATCGGATCGGACCTTTGTGTATAATTTTACAAATTTATGTATCTATAACATTAATTTTATACTAATTTATGCATTAATTTACAAGTTAGGGGTATAAATTGTAAATTGATGAATATGGAGGGGATTAAATGTTAAAATAACTAAACTTTAGTAAAGCATTTTTAAACAATACATCATCCTGTCGTTCCATCTCCTCCCGGTCCAGTCACCGGCGTCGGAGTTCGGCGCCGGAATCGGCTTAATCCGACTGGAATAGGCAAATCCGGCCGTTCTCGTCGCTGGAACACCGCCGATTAGGACGATTTGGTCCGAATTTGACCAATTTTGATCGATTAGCGCCTAGGACCTCCGATTTGGTGAAATCGAAGCGGCCAACCTCCGATTAGCGACTAATCGGAGGCTAGTCGCGATTTTTACAACACTGATAGAAAAGGAATATCACTGCCTTACAAAGATATCACTATGACTTGCAATACATATACAGAAAGAAAATCCACAAACCTTCCATTAGTTATCTGAGCAGGACCTAGTTTTGCTAAAGCTCGCTCCACTTCCTCGCTCACCTGTCCAGAAAATGATTTGTGAGCTACTCAACTCGGGGATGTGAACAAAATTATCTTCAAAAGCTTCCGAAAATTAGTCTTTTAAGCGTAGAAATAATAGAACATTAAAATACAATAGCTTCATAAAGTCAGGATGTACATGTAAATGCTCCTGCTAATCTAGACCTTAAAATTTAAACATGGTTGTTTTGTAACAAGGGTCCGTATAAGTAAGTTAGCGGCTAAGACTCACACACCCAACAAACACCTTTAATGCACATGTTTAGTAATGGGACTTGAACCCACGACCTCTTGGTTGATGGGTCACCTCCATACTGCTAGGCTAAAGGCCCTTTGGCAAAATTAGCTCGTACTAAAAGAGACGATGGGAAAGAAAATAAGTAGTCTAAAAATCATATAAAAAGAAAATGTAAAAGGGCAGGGTCTTACAACTCTGCGAAGAATAGGTTCCAAGGATGAGCAAAGCTTTTGAAGACTATCCACCTTCAAAGCTTCCACAATTACACTGCATAAATAGTATATCAAAAGCAGAATTCCTAAAGTTCTCTACACTAAGCAAAAGTAAAAACTTGAGACTAAATTGATAATCAAAAAGAAAACTTAAGATAATATTTGCTAGCTATTTACACATAAACAACCAATAAATGAGCAAAACAACCTTTAAAACCCGGTTCATTTTGGGCAAAAATTACAAATCAACTTAGCTAACTTTAGCATAAGAATAACTTTAGCGTAGAATTAAAATTAAGGACTTTTAGTGGATCTCTGGGTAGGAAGGGTAGACGAAGACTTCATGCCGGACCCCTCGCGTGAGGTGTAGGTTTTCCACAATATGCCCTTATACGTGATACTGGATGCGGGACCCCTTGCTTTTTTGATGTACGCACCTTTTAATTCTTTATGTGATTTATACCTATGTGTTGTAGGCCTTATATTATGATCGCTATTGTTTTTGCTTTCGTTATCGAGTCGGGGGTCTCTTCGGAAGCGGTCTCTCTATCTCCCAAGATAGAGGAAAGACTCGTCACCACCTACCCCTCCCAGACCCTGCTCTTGAGTGGGATATACTAGGTGTGTTTGTTTGTTTGTTTGTTTGTTTGTTTGTTTCAAAATATGACAAAACAATATAAATTACAGGAAGGGTAATCCAAACATTACCCCAAATACAAATTCATCAAACAAAAAAGTTATATGATGTAAAAGATTTACAAGCCGCATAGAAGTTACTAAAATATACAATTTGAAAAGTAGTTTCTGAACGACAGAAACAGGAAAAGTACAAGAACATGAAGCCAACAACTTATAAAAACAGTTGACTTCTTTCTCCATTTCTTGTTGTGGGATCAAGATTGTCTCAAAATACTGGGATTTGAGCAGAATGATGATGCTCTTACCTGAACAATGAATAACACTGTGATTACAGGATCTACCATAATTTCCCGTACAGCCGTACTTACATCTTGAACTAATTAAAGTATGAAACCAATACTATGTTGGGATTATCAATTATGTACACAAAGGCCACCCAAGTATTGAAAGTGTTAAACTATGGTACTAAAATTTTAAAACACAATTCAAGCCACTCAAGTATTAATTTCACTTCATTAATGTCAGTTTTGGTCAAAGCAAGCTCATACTTTGCTAATCTTTGATTTAATGGTTTAATGAAAAGTGCATTCGCAGATATGGTACACCTTGGTGAGTTCCACAACTGCCATTCACACATCAAAAAGTGATTCCCAACTTTGAAATCTTTACATAAATCACATCAAAGTTTGATTTCCAAAAGCAGCAAAGTTCAGGGCGTTTAGTATTTTGCAATTGTCCAGTGCAAGTTTATGGTCAGAAATGGCATAAAGGAAACCAAATTAATATGTGGGTGGTCTAGAATATTGTTTTGAAGCTTTAGTGTGCCTATGCATGCATTATCCCTACTTTGTAATAAGCAATCAACCTCGTTCAGTAATCACAGTAATCAAACATAAAGTACATGTAGTGAATATGAATTAATGTTTAAAGTGTATTTGGGGGACAGAGCTTATCAAGTAGTCAATGAATCAATGATAGAAGCAATAAGAACCTAATATTTCACTTTCATTCTATTCGATATGCAGGACGTGATTTCAGCAAAGCTGCAAGAGAGAAACTATACTCTGAAACCAAATGCAAAAGCAAAAACATAACAAACAAACAACTGCACCTAATTGCATCTGCTCTGTAGTCCTTCATTTCCACATTCTTATATCCACTCCCTCATAATATGCATATATGCACACACACCAAAAACTGCACCTATACAGCATGTCCATCGTTAAAATGTTCTTCCTATACAGCAGTCTCAACAAAATAATGAATGTAGGCCCATCAAATCCACCTTGTTGTCATCATATATCGTGTTCCAAACAAAATCTCCTCTATAAGCATCCAAAACTGATCTAAAATATGAATCTTGAGCATAATATGACCCAAATCTTCAAATTCATATCCACTATAGTACTATACAGTATGCATACATGGAAAATTTCTACTGGGAAGTAGGACCACTGTAATGTAAACCTACAATCTAGAAAAAGGTCAAAAAGCAGCGAACCAGATGCCTGAACAACCAATTCTACTAGCACCCCAGAATCAAACATAACCCAACACAAGCAGTGAACAATTAACGTTACAAGCACCCCAAAACTAAACAAAGCAAAACAAAATCCAACATAAGTAACACCTACTTTAAGTACACAAACACATACAAAATCAAATCAGCACACATAATAACATACTCATCGCACTAATTTCACAAAGCAACCAACAATTCACCAGCCAAAAAGCTCTAACTGCAAACAAAACCTCAACCACAAGCCAACAAACAAACTGTTACCTAGCTAAAGCCGGCCGCTTCCGCTCCGGCTGCTGCTGCTCATCCTCACCCTCCAAACCCCGTTTACCCCTCTCCCTCATCGAATTCATCCTCTCCATGTTCCTCGTATGCATTCTCCTTCCACTTTCCACAAATCCTAAAACCAAACCCTATCAATTGAAGATCCAGTGTATGAAGAAACCCTAAATTGAAAACCAAAAATCGGTTAACGAATAAAACTGCATACGATGATGAGTCAAATGGGTATTTATAGTTGTAGATGAATTGTGTGCTAACCAAAGTAGGTGTGAGATTGACGGTGTGTTTTTCTCTCACACAGTGATGACCACGGGTCTGGTGGAGTCTTGTATGACGACTAGCGAGTGTCGTAAGCTGTATTGCTTTTACGTTTTGATGTTTTGGTTGTCGGAGATTGTTGGCCGTTGGATCTGTGAGGTAATCAGTCCGATGCCAAGTGGAACTGGTGGCTTTCGGCTCGGCTAGCCGCCAAGGTTTGGGTTGAGTACCGTCTCACGGAGCTTTAAAAGTTGTTGGTGATTTTAAACATTCTTTATACCTCGTGCGGACGAGTCGTAACATATCATTTACGGAGGTCAGGGGTGGGAAGGGGAAATCAACCGGTAAAAACATCACATCACATCACAGAATTTAAAAGGGGCACTCTAGGAATGTAAACGAGCCGAGCTCAAACTCGCTTAATATCGAGCTCGGCTCGTTTTGGTTTTAGAAACCTCAAGCTCGTTTTGGTTTTAGAAACCTCGAGCTCGTTTAGGCTTGTTTGTAGTTTATTTCTAAGGCTCGAGTTTGGCTTGTCAGAAATTTTTCAAACTCGAGCTTGCCTTGTTAGAAATTTTTAAGCTCGGGTTCAGCTTAATAAATTATTAAATTTTTATTTCTTTGTATTTACTTTTATATATATTTATAACTATATCTTACTATTATAATATATAGAAACATCTAAGCTGTCACATGACATCTTTTAGAAGCACAATTTGTCCATGTAACAGCCTGTGAGCCTTACATTTTTCATTGCCCGTTTTGGTAATCAAGCAGATCTCATGACCCGCGGATTCTATACCCCTTTTGAGATGTAAATACCGATAACTATCTTTATATTGATCGTATTTTTTATCATGTGTTACATTTTAATTGCAATCAGTTTCATCCTCTGATTTTTGTTCCTTCCAAGTCAAAGACGACGAATCAACCCAAAATCTCACATGGATTTCCTCTCCAATCAAACACAAATGCAAAACCCTTCGTTGAAAGCTTATGAATCATCAATTTCTTTACACCCTTACAACTCCGTGCTTCTGAAACTACTATGCTGACCCATTGCTGTTAATCATCGCTGCCAAAGACCAATACACTTAGGGGAGACATCCAGGGCCAGCTCTAAAATTAAGGGCCCTCATTTTTAAAACAAATTATAATGAGTTTTAGTATTTTATGGGTCAATGTAATTTTGAAACGGGAATAATACTTGATAGTTGAGTCCCGATGAAAATTTTGATGATTTGATATGCTATTAAAGAAACACAGCCACATAATTTACAAAACAAACGACCAGTACAAAGTTCCTTCCTCTTCGATCAATCTGATCGACATCGGTTAACCCTTTTTTGCCTCTTTTTTGTTTAAAGAGATCAACAATTAAGAAGTCACGGTTAGTATATCATATTTTCTTTGATTTATTGTTTGTTCAAAGAAATTTGATTAAATTATTTTTGTTTAAATTACGTTTTATAAAAGGGCCTCATTTTTTAGTTCGATTGGGCCTCCGAAAACGTTAAGCCGGTCCTGGAGACATCAGACTGATTATATAACCAACAGATTATTCTGCCTCACAATACAGACAGTGGATCTATCTTGGTTTTCTATCGTGTTGTCTTTTTTAACAAGCTACTCAAGTAATCAAAATCAACATTGCACTTAATATGTGAAAATAGATTTATGTTGGTTCTATGTTCGACCAACATCGAATCTTATTACTTTAATGTTATTTTTATTTAAATTACTTTTCTAACAAGTTATTATCAGCCTTTTTCAATTTGAAATCTATATGCTTACATATGATTAAAATGCTATAGATTAAAGTCCATTTCTTCTTCAAGGGTTTTGTTAAAGTCCTAAAACAGATCGACATTGGCTTAGTGTGAGGCAAGAGTATCATTAGCAAGAACAATTATATATTAAACTGAGTGCATTGTTCATTGTTACTTTTATGTGTTATTTTATAGCTCAAGCAGTGTATATATTAAACTGAGTCTGTGTCAGAGGCAAAGAACACAACGTACGAGAGAATGTATAAGTGATTAGAGATGAAAGAAGAAGAATATGACATGTTTAAGATTGTCAGAGCAAGAGAAAGTAGAAGACAGGACCTGAGAATGGTGAAGTTTATAAAGGCTGCAGATGAAAAGGTCTTGGTAAAGTAGAACGACATCAAGGCGAGATGGAAAACTTACTTCTATAACCTTTTCAACATAAGGAACCCTAACCAACAAAATGCGATCGATAGAACAACCCAACCAAACCAACAAAACAAGTGTTATTGTAGAAGCATCATTATCAACGAAGTTAAGAGAGCGTTGAATAAAATGGGAAGGGCTAAGGCGGTGGGGCCAGACAACATACCGATTGAAGTGTGGAAGTGCCTGGGAGACGAGGGTCTGAAATGACTAACAGACTTATTCAACACTATCTTTAAAACCGAGAGGATGCCAGAGAAATGGAGAAGCAATGTCATAGTCCCTATATATAAGAAAAAAGGAGATGTCCAATGTTGCGCAAATTACAGGGGAATAAAGCTATTGAGTCACACGATGAAACTATGGGAAAGAGTTATTGACACGAGAATTAGACGAGAAACTCAGATAGCGGTAAACCAATTTGGATTTATGCCAGGACGCTCTACAACAGAAGCCTACACCTCATAAGAAGGACAATGGAGAAATATAGAGAAAAGAAAAGGGACCTACATATGGTATTCATTGACCTAGAAAAAGCATATGACAGTGTGTCGCGTCAACTAATTTGGGAAAGTCTACGACGTAGAAGGGTACTAGAGATGTATATCAAAATAATAAAGGATATATATGAAGGGGCAAAAATGTGTGTGCGAGCACCAGTCGGAGACACAAACTTTTTCCCGGTGGAAGTGGGACTACACCAAGGATCGGCATTGAGCCCATTTCTCTTCACAATAGTGTTGGATGAGATGACCAAGGCTATACAAGAACCAGTCCTATTGTGCATACTGTTTGCGGATGATATTGTCTTAATATCATAATCTAAATCAGTGCTTAACGAGAGGCTAGAACAGTGGAGAGCAGCACTAGAGCGCAGAGGCTTAAGGATAAGTCGCTCTAAGACGGAATACTTGTATTGTAACTTTAGTGGTAAGGTTAAAAAGGATGCCCAAATCAGTATTCAGGGTATGACGGGTACCACAGACGTCTAGGTTCAAATACCTGGCTCGTACGTACAGGAGGACGGAGATATACATAGCGATGTAACTCACCGTGTGCAGTCATGATGGTGCAAATGGAGAGCAGCATCAGGGATCCTGTGTGATAAGAGGTTCCCAGCAAAACTAAAGGGGAAACTATTGGCAGTACTTCCAGCTATGTTATACGGAACAGACTGTTGGGCTATAAATAAATCGCACCAGAGACAAATAGAGGTCGCAGAAATGCGAATGCTGAGGTAGATATGTGGCCACACAAGATTGGATCGAATAAGAAATGACATGTTTCGACAGAGGTTAGAGGTGGCTTGTATCACAGATAAAATAAGAGAGGGAAGATTAAGATGGTTTGGGCACGTAAAGCGGAGGCCAATGGTAGCACCCATTAGAGCAGTAGAAAACATCAACATAGAGGGTAGGAGGAGTAGAGGTAGACCTAGGTTGACTTGGGATGAGATAATTAGGCGAGATATGGTAGACTTGCACCTCTCTGAGCACATGATCGAGGATAGGAGTGTGTGGAGGCGTATAATTAAAATTAAGGACTTTTAGCGGGATCTGTGGGTATGAAGGGTAGATGTAGACTTGTTGCGGGACCCCTGTTTTTCCCCAATCTGCCCTTATACGTGATTCTTGCAGTTTTTTGTTGTACGCACTTTCTAAGCATTTATGTGATTTATACCTGTGTGTTGTATGCCAGCGTGTATTATGATTGCTACTGTTATTGATTTCGTTATTGAGTCGGGGGTCTCTTCGGAAGCGGTCTCTCTATCTCCTAAGATAGAGGAAAGACTCGCCACCACATACCCCTCCCAGACCCTGCTCTTTGAGTGGGATTTACTGGGTATGTTTGTTTGTTTGTTTGTTTTATTTGAAGTTGCCATATGGAAGTACATTAAAAAATTTCATTTAAACCTAAATCCATTTGACCCGTTTCTAGACCAGATTGATTTACTTATGTTTCTAAGAGTTTAATCATCTCTAATGGTGTGAATAGTTTACTGTGATTGCTTATTGCTTTTACATTATAGAATTTTTGTAAATAATAATGTTATGAGTATAAACTAATGTAAGTAATGACAATGTCATAGAAAATGTGTCACACCCCCAAACCACGGTGGTTTCCCGCGGGGTGCGAACGTCATGGTTTCATAGTCACTGATCAATCACTACATAGTTTTGTAAAACATACGTCTAAAATAAGTTTAAGATACATCATTGTTCAGAGTTAAATTTGCGGAAGGAATAGTAATAAGGTAAATAGTTTTCAAAACATGACAAATACGAAAATGAATGTCCCAAACAGCATGAATGACCCTAAACATGAGATGATCCATGCTAGCTTAACTTGGTGCATCTATCAATTACCTGAGAAAACATGCATGAAAAATGTCAACATAATGTTGGTTAGTTCACAGGTTTTAAGTGATAATAAATAGCGTAAAGGCCATAATACTTTCTATGATTTGATTGTTGTACATACAATGCTACAAATTATATAAGCATCGCAATCGAAACTAGACTCTAACTATAATAAATTGCCCCTACCCATGCCTACCGTGATCAAGGGTGTGAATAGGCTAATAATGCACCCGTTTAGACCTCCAGTCAAGGTTAGGGTAATTAACCCAGGTGGGGGTAGTCAAACCCAATAGTACTATCCATGATTATCTCGCTTTGGGAAATAAACTAACGGTTCGATAACAGGGGACTTTATTCGGTAAGTAAACAACTTATATAACATGTGAAATCATTGACAAGTAAAAGTGTCCTAGAAAATTTGTAATTTGCATGTAATCTCCCCCAAAAGAAAAATAAGTGAAAATGGGGTCGTGAAACTCACATCAATTGCACGCGTGAACATTAGCAATAGTCCGTATGTATGATTGGTCTAGGAATCTCCTAAACAAAATCACAATATATTCATGAGGTCATGATTACTAACCCTAGATGGTCATGCATAACTCATCCACAAAGTTAGTTTTGAAAATGTCACTTGACTAGTTAGACACGTCGAGTTATTAATGTTTTATTTGGATTCTTGTCTTCATATTTATCTTCCTAAAAATACATAATGTATTGAATTTGTTTTATATTAAGTATAATGGTATTATACTTTCCATATGTATGGGTTTCCTTTTTATCAAATATCTCCAAAAGTTTACTTTATATAAATATGGGCATTTGACAGAATCAAGGGGATTTTTGGGTCTGGTTGTCATCCTCTTTTAATGATACAAAGAATTTTTATAAAATCTGATAATTTTTACCACATTTAGATCTATGTCTGAGGATTCCATAAAGGTATATCTTGTAATATGTAACTAAGTTTAAGTGCCTTAAAATGGGTCATGAAGTAAGAGATGTCAGTGCAGCATTTTTCTGTACATGTCTATGGAATTCACCTTGTTGAGGGGTCAAACCCTACATTCACAAATAAAGCCTATATTACTTTTAAACCTAACACCTTAAGATAAGTTACCACAGAAAGAAAACCTCCATTTGATTATTTTAAGCATAACTTATGCCTCAATCTTTCTGCCTTATCAATTCTGTCAAAAATTCAGGTTCAACACTTTAATTATGTTTGTACGTTTTGGATAGGTTATACTCATCAAAAAAATTCATGGTTAGATGAGTTAAAAACTATACATCCTAAAGTTAATGTTAGGCTCAAGAAACGGTTCATTTGACCATGTTTAGGTCAAGTTATGGTGTTGAAAACACAGAACTTGAATCTGCCAGAAGATGTCTTACATGTTTTGTTACTTTTTAAACTTTGCTAGAGCACTTTTGGATGAGTTAGTGAACATGAACACATCATGGTGATGTGTAGAAGATTAGAGACAAGGTGCTAACCTTAAACAAGCAAGGAGAAAGAGATGGTAGTCTTGAAATGCAAAGAAAAGAAGACTTGATCCTTTGAACTAAGAACCAAACAAGAAAAAGTGGAGAAGATGTTGTAGGATGCTTGGAAG
>BJCO01071197.1:0-11532 GCA_018326465.1 Flaveria floridana
ACCAAGTAAGAAGTTCTGACTGAGTCTGCATCTGACTGGAACTTAGTTGTTTGATACAATATCTGACTGACTATGCTGGATGATAAAAATAACCGTATTACCCTTGTATTTTAACCGATATTATGTAATAACTTCATTCATAAATTATTTTAACACACAAAAGAAACCATAAAAAAACCCAAGACACCCACCCTTAATAATAATAATAATACCCCCTCTACTCTCCAACCAATTCATATTCACATTTATCTTGAAAGACACCACAACCACCACCGTACATCACCTCTTCTCTTCTCTTTCACTCCACCAAAACAAAACCCAAGACACCACAACCACCACAAAATTCATATTTTACAGCTCATCATCTTCTAGACTCCGACCACCATTAACCACCATCCCCACCACCAGCTCAATGATCTCCGAGGGGTAGTCGTCGGTGGTCGCGCAAGGTTGTCGAGGGGTGGTCGCGACAAGCTGTCGAGGGGTGGCCGTCGGTGGTCGCGCCGGTGGGGCAGTGGGCGGTGGTGTTGCGGCTGCCTGCGGGTCGCGAGAGGACTTGCGGGTCAGCCGGTCAGCAAATTTTTTCTCAAGGTCCGGGTCAACACTGGAGACCCGATCAGCCGGGCTCGAAGCCGAAATCAAACGGGCTGACCGCTGACCGAGTCAGTAGGTCAGCCCGGTCAGCCGGGTTAGCACCAAAACAAACAACCCCTTAACCTCCGGCTCACCTATGCAAGTGGGTGATGCTACCAAAAAGCGGGAGGAAGCTATCACAATCACAAAACCTATGAGTACTTCTCAGAGTATGGACACTGAGGAATTACCAACCTCACTTGCAATTGTCCTCCCTCAGTAACCTCCTCAAGTTCACACTAACGTGGACTCTCATACAAAGTTTGTTTGAGTAGTGAATACTAAGGGCAATGTCATTCCCACCCTATGGAGCTGTAAATAAAATAATAGGGTGGAGGTATAATACAAATAGAAGAGCCCTAATACTGAATAGGTTTCAAGGGCAGCAAGAGATCTTCAACTTTGAGACCCTGAATTACTATGACAGTCTCTCTTTAGTCAATATGCCACTTGTCAACTAAACTCAACATAGGCAAGCTGACATATTGGCTGAGAGAATTCAAAACAGGATTCTTGAAGAGTTAAGATATAGAAGAAGGCAAATGCAAACAGGCAATGTCATTGGTAAACTGGATATTAAGGTGGAACCTAAGATTAGCTTCGAAGGGGAAACCCTGACTGCAGGCCCAGCAACAGAAGCCGTGAGCATTGTCACAGAAACAACTACTTCAACATCATTTACTCTTAGTGTGGCACCAATTGGTGAAGGTGCTTCACATCCTCTCTCTAGCCAGTGCTTGACTGCTGAACCAAGCAATGAAGGCCAAAGCTCTCTCCACCCTGAGTCACCAACGCCTGTGAGTGACAAAGGAAAGAGGAAAATGACCTCTGAGGAGATTGAGGAGGAGGAAAGAGAGAGGAAGAGGAAGCTAAGGGAGAGAGTTCAACTTGTTTCTAAGGCTTCATGGAAGTTGCAACAGGATAGCCCCAGGCCAAACACTTAAGATGATGAGTTGAGGGATGTTAGATTGAACTATTTGGGAACCAGGAACTGCAATATTGATGAACTCATCTCTCTTCCCTTAGAAAAGCTAAATGAAATGGCAGACTTAGAGCTGATAAAAGAGAAGAAGGAGGCAGAGGATGCAGAATTGCTCCTCAGAGTTAAAGAAGAAAGAAGGCAAAAGAGGTTGTACAAACATGTTCCTACTCTCTCCCTAGTTCATGAAAGCCCTGAGAGAGAGGTTGTGGCAACTGAACAACCTCATACCCAGTAGATCTAATCAAAATCACCTCGCTATAATACGTACATTAACGGTTCGAGTATGAGAACTTAAGTATCGTATATCACTAGTAAACAAGTGACATTACAGTAAGACTGATCAATGAAAATAAGTTTGAACACATGTTTCTTTCACCCCAAGGAAAGTAAGTAAAGTGGGGCTAAGAACTCACCTCGAATGCACAGCAAATCAATAAATGCAAGCACTAACGCTTAGGTTTTTGAATGACCTGGAATTACATTTGATACCTTGTTAATATAAAATATTAAGAGTTGACCGTTCCTGACTATCTCCACACCTAAAAATACTCTTATGCAACCCTTGCATTTTATATAAACAAATCATTCCCATAAGTTAGTATTTATTTATTTACTTAAACTGTATTATTATAATTTTTTATTAAATAGCCCTTTGATCATCCATAGTTTTGACCTATTTAATTTAGCAAACATCACACTCAAAAAACATATATGCATGCCATTACACTATGTATTACTAACCTACAAAAAGCTTATATATGCATACATGAACTATCAAAATCACACACACAGCCACTACCTAATATGTAACATACACATAATACATATTATATACATACATGGCATCCATGCGTAAATCAAAAGTATTCACACCCAAGTGGAGCACACAATTATTTACTGTTGCACTCCTATACCCCATACGAAATGGAAATACGCACAGAAAGCACAAGCACTTTCACACCTGAACACAAGCAAAAAAACATATATATACATATATATATATATATATATACATATATATATATATATATATATATATATATATACGCCTACATGCATATAACTAGAAAAATAGATGCATAACATCACCCTCACACACACAACATACGCACGGGAACAACCCTGAAACAAACACATGTGACGAGCACACAATCACCGAAACATAACCACGCACCAGGACAAATAAATCACCCGATCATCCCAACATCCATTCAACACACAGTCGTACATATAAATATATACGCGCACACCCAACAACCCATAGCACCCACAACAGTCGCATTACCGTACACGAAAACGCCCGACCTATACAACCCGTGGTTTCGCACATACATGGAATCGTATGTAAAACCGTAACCCGGGCTTCGAAACCGTACGTAACAAACTGAGTAAAGAATGAGAAGAATCGTACTGAACGAGGCTGTTTTAATGGTCGTTTCGCGGTCGCACCGAATGCGGCTGTTTTAATGGTCGTTTCGCCGCGCCGGAGATGCGTCAGTCTTCGAGGTCGGATAGATGGGCGAAGGTAGATGGTACGCGATGGGTGAACTGCCGGGGGTAGTGTAGTCACCGGAGAAAGCGGTCGTGAGGGAGAAATTGGGCTTTGATGGGGAGGAGTTGAGGATGAGGATGAGTGGGGATCGTGGGGTAATGGGGAAGGTTTAAGCTGCGATTAAGGAAATTGGTGAAAGTTTGTTAGGGTCAAGATAAGGAATTGAAATTTATAATTTATTTAATTTAGGTAATTGTTCGTTATGATTTAATTAATGTTAGTTAAATATTAACCCAGGTAACTTAGATTTGGACTTGTTATTATTATTATTTTAAGTTTCATATAAAAAGAAAATTTAACGTAATACGTATTTGACAACAAATTCAAGGTTATGATGTTACCCGGATAGTAGGGTGAGAGTACAGGGTGTCACATCATCGCCTTATTGAAGGAATTTTCGTCCCGAAAATTAAGACATCTGGCTTACGAACGGTACTAGATTTAACAGCCACAAACAAAGGAGTGTTCATAAGTTTATGCGTGATAAGGTTTCTTGAATTTCTGAAACAAATCCAAAACAAAGGAACGTAAGGTTTCGTGAGAGTTGTGACATCATCCCCTTGTTAAAGGAAATTTCTTCTTGAAATTTAAAGAAAAGATATCATAAAAATGATAACTCAAGAAGTAGATGCCTGATCTTTGAACAGCTATAGATAATTCTTCTTCACTTGGTCCTCGTGTTCCCAGGTGAATTCTGGTGCACGCTTTGAATTCCACCTAATATGCACAATAGGAATCTTGCTACGCTTCAGGGTTTTGACTTCTCGATCCATAATCTCAACTGGTTCTTCAATAAAACCTACCTGTTCATCAATCTCCGGTTCCTCTAGTGGAACGACGAGTGATTCATCAGCCAGACACTTCTGCAAATTTAAAACATGGAATACATTATGAACGCCATTGAGTTCCGTATGTAAATCTAGTTGATAAGCTACGGGACCGGTCCTTTTGACAATCTCAAACGGTCCTACGTATCTAGGGTTTAGCTTTCCACGCTTACAAAATCGTATCACACCCTTCCAAGGTGAAACCTTTAACAACACCTTGTCACCAACTTTAAAATCCAAAGGCTTTCTCCTTTGATCTGCGTAACTTTTCTGACGATCACGAGCTGCCGCCATACGGTTACGTATCTAAACAAGCTTCTCTGTGGTTTCATGAATTAGTTTAGGACCAGTTAACTAACTATCACCGACTTCAGTCTAACAGAGAGGTGATCTACACTTTCTACCATAAAATGCCTCAAATGGTGCGGCCTTGATACTCGTATGGTAACTGTTATTGTAAGATAATTAAACCAAAGGTAGATGAGTTTCACAACTATTTCCAAAATCAATAACGCACGACCTAAGTATATCTTCTAGGTTTTGGATCGTGCGCTCGGTCTGACCATCTGTCTGTGGATGATAAGTCATGCTAATATCCGAACGAGTGCCTACTGACTTCTGCAGTGACTGCCAGAAGTGTGTCGTGAATCGTGCGTCGCGGTCTGAGATGATCAAAAGTGGCACGCTGTGTCATGACACAATTTCTTTCAAGTAGATCTATGCCAGTTTATTCATTTTGTAAGTCTCATGAATGGCCAAGAAATATGCCGATTGGTCAAACGATCCACTATCACCCAAATAGTATCATTTCCAGCCAGTGAACGAGGTAATTTTGTGACGAAATCCATAGAAATATTATCCATTTCCACAATGGAATCTCTGGTAGTTGTAGCAAACCTGACGGTTTCTGATATTCTGCTTTGACCTTAGAGCAAGTCAAACACTTTGACACATAGGTAGCAATTTCAGCCTTCATGTTAGGCCACCGGTAGATGACCTTCAGATCTTGGTACATCTTGTCAGCTCTAGGACGTACTGAATAACGAGACTTATGAGCTTCATCCATCACTAATTCTCAGAGATTCCCGAACAATGGAACCCATACCCTGTCTTTATAGTAACGAAGTCCTTCTGACCTTTACTGAAATAATTTCTCAGCACCTCTAAGAGATTCTGACTTGATATTCTGCTCTTGTAATGCCTCAACCTGGTCATTCTTAATATGTGATGGTAGGTCAGAATGAATAGTTAACTGTAATGCACGGACACGACAAGTCTTTAAGGTTTCCTTGCGACTAAGAGCGTCGGCTACCACATTAGCCTTTCCCTGGTGATACTTGATGGCACAGTCGTAGTCATTCAGCAGTTCCAACCATCATTGTTGTCTCATGTTCAGCTCCTTCTGTTCATAAATGTGCTGAAGGCTTTTATGATCAGTGAAGATCGTACACTTGGTTCCATAAAGGTAATGCCTCCAGATCTTGAGTGAATACTACAGCTCCCAACACCAAGTCATGAGTTGTATAGTTCTTTTCATGCACCCTAAGTTGTCTCGATGCATAAGCTACCACTTTCTCGCGTTGCATCAACACGCAACCTAAACTCTAGATTGACGTGTCACAATACACTATAAAATCGGTTGTTCCTTCAGGTAATGCTAAGATCGGTGCACTACACAGTTTGTCCTTAAGCGTTTGGAAAGCTGCTTCCTCCTTACTACCCCACTTGTAAACCGTTTAGGGCTGTCAAGGGTTATGCCAGTTTGGAGAATCCTTTGATGAAACGCCAATAGTAACCCGCTAATCCAAGAAATTAGTGTTCCTTAATAGGCGTCGTCAGCGCAGGCCAACTCTTGATTGCCTCAATCTTAGACGGATCAACATGGATTCCATTCTCATTAACCACATGCCCTAGGAATTGTACTTCTCTCATCCAGCAGTCATACTAAGAAAACTTGGCATATAGTTGTTTGGTTTTCTGAAGCTCTAGAATAGTCCTTAAGTGTTCCTCATGTTCCTCCCTATTCTTGGAATAAATGAGTATGTCATCAATGAAGACGATGACAAACTTGTCTAAGTAGGGTTTGCAAACATGGTTCATGAGATCCATAAAGACTGCAAGAGCACTCGACAAACCAAATGGCATGAGACGAACTCAAAGTGTCCATGTCGAGTTCTGAAAGCTGTCTTAGATATGTCTTCTTCTCGAACCCTAAGCTGATGATATCCGGACCTCAGATCAATTTTCAAATAGTTACTCGATCCTTACAGTTAATCAAACTGGTCGTCTATACGTGGAAGAGGGTAACGATTCTTTATGGTAACCTTGTTTAACTCCTGATAATCAATGCACATCCGGAAGGTTCCATCTTTCTTCTTCACAAATAACACAGGTGCTCCCCAAGGTGAAGAACTTGGACGTATGAACCCTTTGTCTAACAGTTCCTGCAACTGATTCGACAATTCTTGAAGTTCGTTCGGTGCCAAATGATACGGCGCCCGAGCGATAGGGGCAGCTCCTGGTGTCGATTCAATCTGAAACTCTTTGACTTTCATTCCGTCCCAATCTCAATCATAGCCGTCCTGTCTGCAGCTGCCAGTTTCGTTCCATTCAGTCCCAAGGCTTAAAGGAAAGACCCGCTAACCCGTACCCCTACACCTACTCCCGCTGGCTGCAGGTTCTATGATCTCTTATGCAGTTGTGTTTTGCGATTTTTGACTTTCATTTTTGTGCTTTTTGTTTTTCCTGGTTTTTCTTTTTAGATGGAACCTGGTGAACCCCATCCCTGGGAGGGGATGTGAATAGTGTCTCCCGGATAGGGGAGGGAGACGCGTCCTCGCCTGCAGGCGAGTGAAAGCAAAGGGTGTCTCAAACACCCCGATATCATGCTAACAAGCAAGAGAGGGATGCCCTGGAAAGGGTATCCCGATCGATAACAACAAGAGATGGTTGTTTCTGTCTTCTTGTTTTGCTGGTGTTAGCTAGGAAGGTTTGTGATGATAAAAATAGTATTTTTTTTATTATGATTGTTGTTGGTGTCAGCTAGCAAGGGTTGCTCTTTCAAGAGGATAGATTTGTTTGATTGTTTGTCCTGCTTTTAGTGTTTTCATAGGTTGTTTTAAAAGCTATGTACAGAGAAACCACGTTTTTTATTAAAATGGGTAAATACTCATGAAGGTGTATAAACTGGTGTTTTTAGGGCCTGTAGTGGCCTTATAATTTGTTCTAGTTTGTGCGCGCACATGTCATGTGCGCGTGCATATGTGCGTATGCGTGTACGTGTGTGCGTATGCGTGTGTGTGTGCGCACACACGCGTACGCACGATTCTTGCCCCTACAGTACGAAAGGCGCTATGACCACTGAGCATGCCAACAAGGCAAACTCAGAAAATCGTCTCCTGACCCAGGTCACTGAAAGGGAGATACTCGCAGTCGCGCTCTCGTCCCACTCCCGCTGCCAACTTCATGATAGAACGACCATGCGAAGGGATACGGATAGGCTGCCCTGCCTAGCTTCCTTCCAGTGATTAGAGTCTTCTGTTTTCAATTTGGAATCTTGCTATGAGTGCCTTTACCCTTCTCTAAGAAGCCATAGGACGTGCTATGAGGGAGGAACCCTTTCTTCTAATGGCTCGAAGACCCCTGGTTCTGGAAGGCACATGATTCCGAATGCTATGTTGAATGTGCGACCGACACTAAGTAGGTACCTGTGCAGGTGAGGCGTCGGTCGGTCCTAGAAACGGCGGCTAGCAGAGTCGTCTCCCTCCTCCTAAAAGAGAGAAGCGGGCTAACCCAAGAGAGAGACCAGCCCGAATTGCTCTTAAGGTTAGTGAATGGCTTTCAAGGGACATTAGCCACTCTCTCCGTGTTTCGTATAAATAAGAGGCATTGTGCGTTCTGTTCGTTCAGGTGCGTAATGCAAGAACGAGTAAGATATCTGCTCTCTAGCTTAGCCGACCGGGTGATAAGGAAAGAAGATACGTAAGCCTCTTTTTTCTCGAAAAAGGCCTTTCTTTTAGGATATATCTTTCTTATTTATACAATAAAAAGAGGAAAAATTATATCTTGATTTGCAGTGCCCCGACAGAGAAGAGGCCCTTCAAATCACGGCTGAAGTCCCCTTCTTTTCCTCCTTTCCGTATCAATAGAATGAGCACTGTGAGCTATCTGCTTTAAAAAAGATGGTTGTAAAAACATCAGAGCAATATATCTAGCGTAGAACAGATTTGAAGTAATGGGGAGAGAGAGAGAACTCTTATAAGAAAATGGGCCTTGAGCCTGCTTCATCGCCTTGACTTGATTCGGGTAAGTCAAAGTAAGGACTTTGCTTTTTCAAATCCCAGACAAGAAGGAAGTCGGAAAAAGATCTGCTTCAGGATCAACTGAAGCAGAAGAAGAGACCTTTTCCCCTTTGGGAATGAAAAAGATCGTATTTCTAAAAATGAAATAAGACGTGTTCACTCTGTAAGATCCCTTGGTCTTAGTCTTAAAGAGAAGGAAGCCGGCAATAGCACGATAGCAAAGAGCAAAGAAAGCTAAGCGCGCAGGAACGAGTAGGATATCTGCTCTCTAGCTTAGCTGATCGGGGGGCTGTTGTTTGCTCACCACTAGGAGATAGAACCATATCCAATCAATGGGGCTTCTTTGTTCAATCTAAAACAATAAGGAAGAGAAAGATAAGAAGTTCTATAAGTTGGAAATAAAAGATCTTTATTCCTGTTCTCAAGCCTTAATAAAGGTGATGTTTCGCGAAAGGAGGAGAGGGCTTTAGCGGTAATTGACGTATGAGTTGTTACTGATGGATCGAGTAGCCCAGAGATGCTAGCTGCTAGGAAGAAGAAAAAGTTTACTTACTTGATGCTTTAAAGAAGTTCAGAGAATAATGAAATACTACACACTTATTCGTTTAGTAGATTTCCCGCTTTCCTTATCTTAACCGGAAGATGGATCGAAGAGTAGAATACGAACTATATCCGAGGGTATATGTCTCCAAATTTATGACCTCCTTCTGTGATCTTACAACGAACAGGATTCCATTGTAAATTCGTACGGAGCAATCAAAGAATTCTGGCAAAATAGAATAAGATGTGACCTAATTTTCCTGTTCAAAAGAAGATCTCTCTTTTAGCGATACGTTCTATGCAGACCGGGTGAGAGAGATCCCGGATCTTAATCTTCCGCTTGAAGAAACTAACCCAGAAAATCCTATTAAGACACCCAACGTTTATATAGGGTCATCCATTATGAAAAGACCTTCCTCTGAGTGGATATGTGGAAGTACGCTATGATGATCCAGAGAAACGTGTGGTTTCTAAACCCATTGAGATGACCCAAGAATTTCGCTATTTCGATTCTGCTAGTCCTTGGGAACAGCGTAGCGACGGATAATTCAGAATCAGAATAGGTCCAGGGGATATCCCAAAGCGCGCTGCCCTCCTAGGCGCGCAACACTAAGTAATCCAAGCCAACCCACATTACTGACTAACGGAGGATAATCAAATTTCTTAGACGTACTAAAGACAACTCCATGAATGAGCAAAATGAAGGTTGCGACGAGCTCGGTGAAAACTCACCCCGTATTCCATGTGAGTCAGTTGACTTCGATTAGACCAGACCGACCCAGAGAGGAACATGCCCACGAGGGCACCACCAGATGTTGTAGATGAACCTACTAAAGACGAAATTGAGTATATCATAGCTGACCGTACCATGGGCTGGCCCTAGGAACCAGAGCATTGATTGCACTACATACACTAACTCACAAACCTCATATGGGGCTAATCGTTTTCATTTCCCATCTAAGATAACTCAGAAGAGAAAGTCATGCTAGAACTCTCAAACGCTTGTCAAGGATGGATGTAATTCAAGAAGCGCTTGTAATGTGAGTGAAGCGGATTGAATACACACTTGTCGGGGTTAGTTTGATTGCAGGTAGCACGCTTGACTAAGAAGATAGAAAGGGCTTTTCTCGCTTGATTAGTAAAGTCAAGTTTTTGGCCTTATCTTGCAGGTGATGATGACGTCGAGTTGACGGCAGAGAAAGACTGGGTGGGGTTTTTTCTCCTTCCAGTTTTGAGTGTATTCTTGGATAGTTATAGCGGCCCATAGGTGCGAGATGTACCTTGTGGGGTGGCGGCGGCATTAGGCGGAACTTCGACTATAAAGCCGTTAATCTCTTCTCTTTCTATCTTCAAGCTTAAATTTGCCTAGAGCTCGGATTCCAGTCCTATCATTAGAAGGCAGCATAGTTGGAATTTCTTCCTGCGGCGAATAAAGGAAGAGAAAGGGCTCTCTAATGCCTTATTTGTACGATATGATGCAAGCAAGGAATCCTATTAGAGTGATGCAAGTTAGCCTATAAGATGAAATCGAAGATACTAAGCCTGGAATCAGTCGCTCTCTATGTCAATTTCTCTTTAGCAAGAAGCCCTGTGAAAGCTATCAGATAATGACTTTATAGCGGTCCCTCGCTGACGCCTTCTTTTTATTTTTTTATGTTTTCCTAGCATTGGAGTTTGATCTCTCAGTCGTTCATTCCTCAAGGCATAATCTTTCGTGACAAGCGGAGGAGCAGGCAACAAGAGCAAGTAGAGTGAAAGTCTCCTCATGGGCCAAACAAGAAGAGGTTTAGCCCCAACGTCAAATTAATGGACCAATCTCAAATAGACCAAGATCCAATTTCGGGTCAATTCTTGGTGAACATGATCTGCTAGAATCTCTTCGATCCCTTCATTTATGTGCCAGAATAAAGAGAGATTTGGTAGGAAAGTGGAAGAGACTTTTTTGTATATGATAATCAAAGGGAGTGGGAAAGCTGCATTAATTCTTTGGAAAAGAGCGGACCGCAACTAGACAAGAGAAAACAGCAGCTTTCAAGCATCCTCTCATTGAGGAGGTCTTAGATAGAAGATGAGCCGTCTCTTCTTCATCTGGCCACATTGCATCAATATGGATCAAATAATCCATTGGGTGTACATTCAGAGATGGATAAAATTGCTTCTTACCCTTATTTTTATACGAACCACTCAGCTGATGAGTCAGCTATACTTTTTTAAAATAGCCTAATGAGGATATTTGAAAGGGAAAAAAGATAGGGTTCTTGCCTGTGTGGAGGGAGACTAGGCAAGTCCTCAGGAAATACATCAAGAAAGTCTTTAATGATAGGAATGTCTTCAAATCGCTTCTCCTCAGTGGTCTTTTCAGTAACCAGGGCTAGAATCGTTGAATGCCCTTTCCTTAGGCACTTTGAGCTTTCATGTAAGAGATGATGTCAATCACATCATCACTCTTGTCACCTTCCACCATGAGTATCTCTCCATCAGGCAAAGGTAATCGGATGAGTTTTTCAAGACAAATGATTTTGACTTGGTTCTTAGCTAACCAGTCCATACCGAACATGACATTGAAGCTACCAAGCATAATGAATAGGAGATCAATATCTAAAGATCCTTTTGACTGCAATCAAATGGGATTCTTTAGGTGCAGCCTGAAATCTAGCACAGGCACATGTTGCAAACATGATGTCTGTTCTAGAAGCT
>BJCO01071365.1:2960-17960 GCA_018326465.1 Flaveria floridana
CAACTAATAATCAACATTATTAATTAGATTATCATTGTTTATCATAGATTATTATTATTAAGTCACCAACGTTCAACGACAACTAGTGTGTGCTTACAACACGTGTATGCAAGACTTAACGGAACTAACGGAGTTTGGTAACGGAAAATTACCGGATGTCACATTATCCCCATGTTGAAAAAATTTTCGTCCCGAAAATTGTGTTACATGATGAGTGTTCCATCACTGGTCTACTGCATTGGCACACAGAAATTGAAATCGAGTGAGTTTTGTATGAGTTGTCACATCATCCCCATGTTGAAAGAAATTTCATCCCGAAATTTAAATCAATACCTTCGTTTGCAGGCATCGTCTTTTCGAATAGTTGAGGATACTTAAGCTTCATTTGATCTTCACGTTCCCACGTGAATTCTGGTCCACGTCGCGAGTTCCAACGAACTTTGACTATGGGTATCTTGCTTTGCTTAAGTGTTTTCACCTCATGATCCATCACCTCGACTGGTTCTTCAATAAAGCGTAACTGTTCATCCACTTGAACTTCTTCTAGCAGTACGACCATCGGTTCGTCAGTGAAACACTTCTTTAGATTTGAAACATAGAATACGTCATGGATTCCACTTAGCGAATCAGGTAGGGCTAATCGATAGGCCACTGGACCTATTCTTTCCAATATCTCAAATGGTCCAACATATCTCGGATTTAGCTTTCCTCACTTACCAAACCAAACTATGCCTTTCCATGGTGAGACCTTTAATAAAACTTTGTCGCCAATCTGAAACTCTAAGGGTTTCCGTCACTTGTCAGCATAACTCTTCTGTCTGTCTCGCGTTGCAGCCATACGGTTCCTCATTTGCACAGTCTTCTCAGTTGTCTCATGTATTAGCTCGGGACCCGTTAACTGACTATTATCAATTTCAGCCCAGCAAACTGGTGATCTACATTTTCTCCCATACAAAGCTTCGAAAGGTGTTGCATTTATGCTAGTGTGATAACTGTTGTTATAAGAAAACTCCACCAATGGTAGGTGAACTTCCCAGTTGTTCCCGAAGTCAATCACACAAGCACATAGCATATCCTCCAACGTCTGTATAGTACGCTCACTTTGACCATCAGTCTGTGGATGATAAACAGTACTCATATCCAATCACGTACCCAAAGATTTCTGCAGTGTTTGCTAGAAGTGTGATGAGAGCGTCGCGGTCAGAAATAATAGAGATCGGTACACCATGTCTCGAAATGATCTCCTTCAGATAAGTTGGGTTAATTTCTCCATCTTGTCTGTTTCCTTAATTGCTAGGAAATGAGCAGACTTTGTTAATCGGTCTACGATAACCCATATTGTGTCATAACCAGTTGAAGTGTGAGGTAACTTAGTGATAAAATCCATGGATATCTGATCCCAATTCCACACAGGGATCTCGGATTGTTGTAATAGACCAGACAGTTTTTGGTACTCCACTTTCACCTTCGAATAGGTCAGACACTTGCTCACATGAGTAGCTACATCCGCCTTCATGTTAGGCCACCAGTAGTGCGCCTTCAAATCATGGTACATCTTGTCAGATCCAGGATGTATAGAGTACTTAGACTTGTGTGCCTCACTCATCACCAAGTCTCTCAGATTTCCATGTAGAGGTACCCAAAGTCTATCCATAAAATAACGAATTCCATCATCTTTCACCTCTAATTATTTATCCATTCCACGTAACGACTCAGACCCGATATTCTTTATTTTTAAAGCTTCTATATGTGCTCCCTTAACTTGTTCAGGCAGCTGGGTACTGATTATAAGCTGTAAAGCTCGCACACGTTGATGCTTAGCAGTCTCTTTCCTACTTAGCGCGTCAGCAACTACATTTGCTTTTCCCCGGATGGTACTTGATAGCACAGTTATAGTCGTTCAACAACTCTACCCAACACCTTTGCCTCATGTTCAGTTCCTTTTGCTCAAAGATGTGTTGAAGACTCTTGTGGTCGGTGTAGATAGTGCACTTGATACCATACAAGTAATGTCTCCAAATCTTCAAAGCAAAAACCACTGCACCTAATTCCAAGTCATGGGTATTATAGTTCTTCTCTTAGACCTTCAGTTGTTTTGAGGCGAAAGCTATCACCTTATCTCGCTGCATCAAGACACAACCCAATCCCTGAATTAAGGCATCACAGTAGACTACGAAATCATCATTACCTTCCGGTAACGACAGTATCGGCGTGCTACATAATTTCTGCTTCAGCAACTAGAAAGCAGATTCCTGACTCTCACTCCATTTGTATGTTGTTCCCTTACGAGTCAAAGCTGTGAGAGGTTATGCAATCTTAGAGAATCCTTCGATGAACCGTCGATAATATCCTGTTAATCCAAGGAATTACCATATCTCGCTCGTCGTTTTAGGTACAGCCCAATTCTTTATTGCCTCAATCTTAGCAGGATCCACATGTATCCCCTTATCATTAACAATGTGACCCAATAATTGCACCTCACATATCCAGAAATCACACTTAGAAAACTTCGCGTACAGTTATTCTTTTCTAAGCAGTTCCAAAATTAAATGTAAGTGCTCCTCATGCTCCTCCTCAGTCTTTGAATAGATCAATATATCATCGATAAATACAAATGACAAATTGATCAAGATAGGGTTTGCACACACGATTCATGAGATCCATGAATACTGCTGGTGCATTTGTCAACCGAAATGGCATGACCAAGAATTTGTAATGGCCATATCGTGTACGAAAGGCAGTTTTCGAGATGTCCTCCTCTCGAACTCTCAACTGACGATACCCAGACCTCAGGTCAATTTTGGAATAATAGCTTGACCCTCGCAGTTGATCAAACAAATCGTCTATTCGAGGTAAGGGATACCAGTTCTTGACTGTGACCTTGTTCAACTCCCTATAGTCGATGCACATCTGAAATGTATCGTCCTTCTTCTTAACAAAGAGAACAAGGGCTCCCTAAGGTGATGTGCTAGGTCGGATAAAGCCCTTATCTAAAAGCTCCTGAAGTTGTGACGACAACTCCTGTAATTCGTTTGGTGCTAATCGATAAGGTGCCCTAGCAATCGGGGCTGCGCCGGGAGTCAACTCAATCTGGAATTCTACTTGGCAGTGAGGTGGTAATCCAGGAAGATTCTCTGGAAACACCTCTGGAAAATCACATACTACGGGAATATCCTCCATCTTCCTTTCTTCCGGTTGCTTATCAATGACGAGTGCCAATATGGCTAAGCGACCTTTCCTCAATAACTTTTGTGCCTTCATATACGAGATGATGCATATCACTGCACCACTCCTATCACCTCTGACCGTAAGGACTTCTTCACTAACAGGAATCCGTATGATTTTCTCGTGGCATATGACTTTCGCTTGCTTATCGGATAGCCAATACATGCCTATCACTACATCAAAACTTCCCAGCTTAACAGGCATAAGATCTATGGTGGATGTGTGACCAACAAGTTCTATCTTGTAATCTCTAAGAATATGCGTTACATGAATCTGTTTACCGTCAGCTAATTCTACAGTGTATTTAGATTCTAAAGCTGAGGGCACGTCACTTAAAAGACTACAGAACTTTAAGGACATGAAACTTCTAGCGGCTCCAGTATCAAATAGTACAGTAGCAAAACGTCCATTAACCAAAAATTTACCAGTAACAGTCGTAGGGTCGTTTAGGGCCTCACCTGAGCCAATGACAAAGGCTCTTCCCTTGGCTCCATTATTGTTGTTGCCACCATTATTGTCATTCCCGTTGTTGTTGTTACCCTTATTATTGTTGCCATTGTTGTTGTTACCATTACCATTTCTCCTCAGTTGAGGACAGTTGCGCTTGTAATGACCTTCCTTTCCACATTCAAAACAACCTTTGGGAGTTTCTTGAGGTTGCTGCGGCTTCTTCATCAGTTCACCATGGCAGTCCTTAGCTGCGTGACCAATTTTACCACAACGCTGGCATTTGAAAGTATCACACCTTCCTACGTGATAGTAGTTACACCGGTTGCACTTGGGGTGTTTGTCGCCATAACCATTGGGTCCTTGATTGCTGGGAGTCGTCTGGTTGAAACTCCGATTATTGTCGAACCTCCGTTGCTGCTGCTGCTGAAGTGGCTGTTGTTCTTAAGGTTGAGATTGACTGCTGGATGATAATGCTTTATTGCTGGAACCATCCCACTTTCTCTTGTTGTCAGGCACGCTCGCCACAACGCCCCGCTTGGGTAGCTGCTCCATCGCTTGATCAGTCGGCTTATGAGCTAGTTGATGGCTTGCTGAATAGTAGCGGGGTTGGAAGTAGTCACCATGCTTTGGATTTCAGGCACCAATGCCCAGTTGTAGTGCTAGACCCTTTTGTGCATTTCATTCACCATCCTCGGGCATAAAGTGGCTAGTTCGTGGGTCCAGGTAGTGTAGGCCTTGATTTCAGAGCCTTGCATCTTGAGATGCCGAACTCCATTTCCAGCTTTTGCACTTCGTTGCGAGGACAATACTCCTCAGTCATGATTTCCTTGAATTCAGCCCAAGGAAGATCATTGGCCATAGCCTGGCCCAACACTTGGACCTGAGCGTTCCACCAGGAAAGATCCACACATTCCAGAGTCCCGGTGGCATACTTCACCTGATCAACAGGCGGGCAGTTGCATTTAGCGAAGACAGACTCTGTCTTCTTGAAGCACCGCACCAATCCTACAGCTCCTTCTGCCCCGCTGTAGGTGTGTGGTTTGCAGTCCATAAAGGAGTTGTACGTACACAATGGTGGTCCTGTTTTGCCACAACAAACATTGGTCATATATCCTATACGGTTAACTAGGATAATTGGTTTAACGTCCCATTGTCATTTACCTGTTGGCTGTCCCCGCTGGGCAGCAGCCACTGCCACCTGAACGTGCTCATTTATTAAGGTAGCTAACTCCGCAGGCGTCATATTTATGGAACCGCCTCCACGGCCTCCGGCGCCACGTCCACGCCCACGTCCACGTCCACGTCCACCGGCGTCCGTATTTCACTTTACATTCACAAATACAATAATAAGTAACATCCAACATATTTATCTCATTGAAGTACAGTATACAATAAGAAATAATGAATTCATCACCACCACAACATTTATAACAAAAATAATAACCAAAGGTAAATAAATTGTAAATGAATCACAAAATATTCGTCAATGTCAAAATTTGAGTTTGTTAGTTAGGTAGGAAAGAACCCTTCCCACATAGGTTTCAAAAGAAAGAAACACTACATAGTCTAAGTCATACAAAAGAAAATCAATCCACAACATCTGATCCATCTCTGTCGCCATCCATTTCTTCCGGTTCTTCCTCCTCCTCAGGGGCTTCCTCAGGGTCCTCATCCTCAGGGTCCTCTGCCGGAGCAGAAGCTATAGCAATCTGGAGTGCTGCCAGTTGGCCCTCTAGAGTAGCAAGCCTAACATTTTCCATTCCTTCCTGCTGCTCTAGTTCATTCACGCATTCCATAAGCTTTTCTACGCCATCAGCCATTACATAGCACCCATTAAAGGTCTTCCCATGTTGCTCCTCGAGCGCATCCACTTGTTGTCATAGTTCTGGTACCTCGTGTTTCAGAGTATAATTCTCATCAGTGAGTTTCCTGACACATTGTTGCTCGGTGTCCAGTGTAGCCACTAATGCAACAATAACTTGCTCTTGCGGAGCATCCATAGCAGGAAGTGTGAGAGATGGAGTGGATGAAGATGCCCTCATTCGCGGTCGGTTAGAGGCTACCGGCGGTATCCGCTCCCTGTATATCATATGCCGGATGCGAGTAGAATAGTAATTCCAATCTCGCGGAACATCACGTTCTGGTATCAAAAATGGTTGATCCCAATCAACTTCTTCAGAAGGGTAATAGTGTCGGGGCCGTTAGGTCCATTATCCGGTACAGGTGAATAGGGAGATTACTCGGACCTCGCGGGCTTTTTACCCAAGTCACGCGACGACGATGCCATGCTGCGAAGTACGTGATACGCATGCTAATGAGTATACAATAAGGGGAGTAAATGACAAGTAACTAACAACTGTGCGGTTATAGTCTAGTGTGTGTATGCAACCTAGTTCTCTATAACCAATTGCTCTAATACCAATCTATCACACCGTCAAAATCCGCGTGCGGGGTTTTACCGCGAGACGCATGACAAACCAGGATGTCAGTCATTAGTTACTTAGAACGACTCTACACGAACCAAAATTCAAATAAGAGTTTATTTTAAAAACTACGGAAGCATTTAAATAACCAGAAGACCCAAAATAATGTAACATGTAAAGAAAATGAGCAAAACATACGCCCCCAATCATAATGCAAAAACCCAAGCATAACTGTTTAAAATAGACATAATCCAAAATAGTATTTAAAACAATGCAGACAACCCAACAATGCTGACGTGTGCGTGCTCCTAGGAAACTGGAAACCTTAACCTGAGAATAGCATACTAAACAAGTCAACACAATGGTTGGTGAGTTTAAGAGTTTGAGTTTATATATAAACCAATAATAATTGCAAAATATAAGATGTGTTTTGTAATAGATAGATAGTCTACACACAATTAGTAATAATCATAGTGACTTCGCGTTTGAAGCTGACTGTGTTACGTTTGTTGCCTCCTGCCACGACTTACCAGGTCGTGACAAGGTTCATTAGGACAAAATTGCACCCGTTTGACCTCGAGTCGCACAGGTGGGGCTCGTAGACCCAGTAGTACTACCCAAAATTTCCCGCTAAGTAATTATTAACAAACCAAAAGTGAGGATTTCCCATAGTAATCAGCACTATATTAAGACTATATGCATCTCATAATGATAAAGCGTTTGTAAATACCAGTATGCTATCTCCCCCAAAAGAGATTATGTAAAAAGAGTAGGGCATGAACTCACCTGATGCGCGTAAAGAATACTTAAAGCTTAAGTTGACAAGAACAAGTGGAAAGACAACCTTCAGAGGTTATCTAGAACACACGAGTATATAAGTACGTGTATACATAAATCACAATGAAACCCTAAGTGCTCTACAATCAAAGGACTCAAGGTTTTACAAGGACAAGACACATATAACCAGTTGACCCGTTTGACCCGTTGGTGACATATTAGTTGAAATATAGTTTAATCATGTATGACAACTTAACATACAAGAGCATCATACAAATTATCCACGTGTATCACATTATCAACCCAAGTTCTACCTAGGTCATCATACCACATTAGATCATTATACAACTCATGTAAATCTCTAACAAACAACATGTTCTACATATATATATATATGTGTACATATATGTATATATATATACACACACACACACACATCACAACCAAAAATTCATACGTGAAGTCTAATCCAATCCCAAACATGATCTCCTAATCGCTAACCATAATTCATCATCATATATGATCACCAAAACCTATACTCCTTACATGATCAACCAAGCATCCATACAACTCAATTAACACACTCTATCACATCAAACATCATCAACAATCATTCTAACATGCTCCTAACATCACAAGCATGCCCAGTTCATCATATCCGATGTTCTACAAAAAATAAAGTTTCCCTTTTGGGAAAGTAACACCCAAAAGTGATCTATCATCCAATTCAATCATAATTTCATCAATTTCATACCTAATCAAGTTCATAACATTCATTCTAACATGCTAATCATCACCAAATCATCCAAATTTCCAAACATCATTAACAAAATTTTCTATTTTTAGTAAGTCATGATCAACATCTCAATTTCATGGATTTTCTTGCACAATTCAATTAAACTAACATCCAAGCATTGTATCTAACATCATAACATCATCAAATCATGAATTCTAAGAACTAAAAGTTTCCTCTTAAGGCAAGGTATGAACTACATGATCAATTCATGGATTTCTTGCATAATCAACATAATCCAACATTCATACAACCTAACTAACATCATATTAACATCTAACAATCATCAATTTCATAGTTTCATCACTAATTTCGGATTAGGGTTCATCAAGAACAAAAACTATGAAAAAGTAGAAATCACGAATTATGCTTGCAAACACCTTGAAATGCTTGGAACTAATCAAAACCGACTTGTGTGTGTGTTTTCTTGATCAAAAATGCAAAGTAAGGGGTGGAAAGGAAGGGTTTCGGCCGAATAGGGTTGTGGGGGCTAGGGTTGGGTTTTTGTGAAACTTTACTTATTTAGATTTTACCCTTAAACCCTACTTTAATTATGTTTTATAAAAATTAACCTTTGTAGCATTTTTTCAATAATTTTAACTACAAGTTACAAGTATTATTAGTCAATAATAATAACCATAAGCATTTACAATAAGTCACACAACACATGAAATATATGATACACATAGTCCCGTTAACACGTAAAATTTACAAATAATGTTTAAAATCTATAAATTCATAAATCACATAATCACAACCAATAATCAACATTATTAATTAGATTATTATTATTTATCATAGATTAGTATTATTAAATCACCAACGTTCAACGACAACTAGTGTGTGCTTACGACACGTGCATGCAAGACTTAACGGAACTAACGGAGTTTGGTAACGGAAAATTACCGGATGTCACAACGTTTCTGGGACCGGTTTTGAACAAGAACCGGGTCGGGTCCGGAACCGGTTTTGGGCCAATAAAACCCAACCCGGTTGGAACCGGTCCGGCTCGGTTCCTAACCGTTTCGGGTCCAAAAACCTGTTCCAAAAACCGATATTTTTTTATTTTTTAGTTAAATAAATAATATATTTAAAGTATACAAAAGATACATACCGGTTTTTTGGCCGGTTCCAAACCGGTTTTTTAGGTCGGTTTGTAAATCGTTTTGGTAAAAACCGGCTCCAAACCGGTTTGGGCTAGAATATACAAACCGGTTCCAAACCGGTTTGGGCTAGAAATATACAAACCGGTTCCAACCCGCCGGTTTCTTCTGGTTGAAACCGGTTTGGCCTACCACCGGGTTAAAACCGGTTCGGGTTACCGGTTCGGGTTGGGAAACCGATTTGTATGTGCGCCTCTAGTCCCTCTGAGTCCAAGACACCCAGTAAATATTCACAAGGTGGATGCAAAATACAAAGAAAAAAGCATGGTGTTCTAAGAATTTGACGTGAGAAAACCCCAAAACACCACCCTTTGTTTTGTTTAGAAAAACCAGAAAACCCGGGGTATAAAATGCCGTTAAAAAGAAAAAGGTAGTCGTGCATTATTGGCATAGTGTTCATTATTGGTTACTCGTGTTCACTGCCATTTTTGTTCTTCTGCTTTCCCACACTCTTCCTCCAACCTCTAAAGCTTCTTCAAATCTCTCGCCGGAGTAGTACCACTACTACTTCTGCTGCTGTTACTTTGTGCATTAACAGTTGTACTGTAATACACTAATACTGTTGTTGTTGTTGCTGTTGGTGGTGGAGCCACCATGGTTCTCTCCGACCACAACCTCCGCTCATCTTCTACACCTAGGTCCTGCAATTCCTTCGCCAATCGGTACGTATGCACACCTACTTCGTTACCTGAGTATGTACTTGTTTCTGCCATGAGTCTGTGAGTTGTACGGTGCAGCCTCGATTTCCGTGCTTCATTGATCGGTTCTCAGAATCAGTGTGTGTGAACTGAGGCAAATTTGTTTAGTTTGTGGTGATTACTGGTAGTTTGTTTGCTTGATCGCGTTGGAATAACTATCGGTTTCGTTGGAGCTAGGGTTTCAGAATGTGAAGTTTGAAAAGTGTGAGTTGTGATTTATGCATCCGTGATATAAACACAACTTTTTTTTTGAGGTTGATCTGTTTTACATGAGTAATAATCTGCCTGAGGAATGTGAGTAATGAGTTTGTTACTAGCCTTGGAGTGGAGGTTTTAGTTGATGTTGGAACCTTTAAATGTAGTTTTTGTTTTTAGTGAACGTTTAAAAGCATGAGGATAGTTGAGGAATGGCTGGCATTCACTGGTCTTTGTGGGTGTGATACTTGACTTTCACATGTTGTCTCACTAGGCCATGGTAATCAGTAGCTTGTGTGCAAAATTATTTTGATGCAGTGCCTATTCTGCAATGGTCTGCAGACTATGCTTCTAATGGGCATACATGCCTATTGGAAGCATAATTTGCAAAACATATGATGTCGTCATGATTGTTTTATGGCAATCAGTCATCTTATTACGAGATTCTTTTTTTTTTTTAAATTAATGGTGAGTCTTCAAACTGTCGAGTGTCGTCTCAGAATAATATCACCTCCTCTTCACATTGTGAATGCATTTTTCCTCTTCAGTTGAACTGCTTATGTACCAATCATACACTAGTATTATTGGAATCAGATATGAAGCTTCTTTCTTCTTAAGTGTCTTTAACAGCTTTTAAAATCATCACACGTGATTGTATGCATAAGCATGAAGCTTGATCTTGATGTGATCAAAGTTTGCTGCATGATATGATGTCTTGTCACACACTTCCTTTATCTCAAAACACTTTGGCTTCCCTAGCTGAGCCTTGCTTTGGTTGCCTGTTCAATTGATTTTTTTGGGTTGCCTTTTCAATTATATTGCCTTAAATTATTAAGGTGTAAATGCTTTTGTTTATAGCATTACATATAATCTTCTCACTTCAGGAGTGTCATTATTTCTGTATTCAAATAGTTTTTTACTGCATTACTAAAAGCGCTATATACCTTGCCCAGTATCTTTTCAGATATGGCTGGAGATATTACTATCACTGTAGATGATATCTCTTTTCTACTTCACAAGTTCCCTCTAGTATCACAAAGTGGAAAAATAAGGAAAATGGTGGCAGAAGCTAAGGATCCAAATCTGTCAAAGATGGACCTCATCAACTTCCCAGGTGGACCTGAGGCATTTGAACTTGCTGCAAAGTTCTGTTATGGTATGAATTTTGAGATCACAACCGAAAATATAGCCCATCTCCACTGTGCTGCTGAGTACCTGGAAATGACAGAAGATTACCGAGACGACAATCTGTTTACACGCACAGAAGCCTATCTAAATGAGGTTGTGACTTCAAATCTTGAGAAATCAGTACAAGTTTTATGTTCCTGTGAAACGATATTGCCCCTAGCAGATAAATCAGGGATTATAGACAAATGTGTTGATGCCATTGCCAAAAATGCTTGCAAGGAACAACTGGTGGAGGGTTTATCTCGTTTAGAATGTGACAGTGGGTGTATAGATGCAACAGGTAGGTGTCTTGAATGGTGGATTGAAGATCTTTCTGGTCTAAAAATTGATCTTTATCAGCGGGTTATTTCGGTTATGGTAAGTAGAGGTATTCGACAAGATAGTGTAATTGCATCTATAATGCATTATGCTCAATCATCTTTAAAGGGTATTGGAAAATCTCAAATTTGGAATCCAGCAAGAACAACCCCTGTAACAGTGGAAGACAGTCAAAGGGTGATTGTGGAAACGCTTGTAAGTTTACTACCAACTGAAAAAAGTTCATCTATCCCTATCGATTTTCTTTTTGGGATGTTAAGAATGGCCATCATTGTGGATTCAAGTTTTGCTTGTAGGCTTGCTCTTGAGAGAAGGATTGCTGTTAGATTAGAAATGGTTTCACTTGATGACTTGCTTATACCATCTGGTCAGAATGGCGATTCTTTGTTTGATGTTGACACCATCCATAGAATATTAGTGCAGTTTCTTCAAATAATAGAGCAGGAAGATGATGAAGATTGTGGGTATGAGTCAGAAGGTGGCATGGGTTCTCCTAGCCACAGTTCATTGTTAAAAGTTGGACGCCTTATCGATGCATATCTAGCAGAAATTGCTCCTGATCCTTACTTGAGTTTTCAAAAGTTCATTGCTATGATTGAAGTACTGCCTGATTATGCCCGTGTTATCGATGATGGACTTTATAGAGCTGTCGATATTTATCTCAAGGTAGCTTTCTGCACATAATCTTCCTTCCCAATAAACAAAATGGTTTACAAGGAATGTTTGTGTTTCAGTCTGTTTCAATTCAGTATGGTAGAGGTGGCATGTTCGACCCATTTACTTACAAATGGGTTGATATGGGTTGTATTTTTATATCTAATTGGTCAATATGGTAAAATTTAAATGTAGCTTGGACAGAAACTAGTCAAACAGTTACAGGTCGCCTGAAGTGTATTGTTAATGCATACAACCTAGTACATTTTCAAAAAGGTATCTTATTAGTGTTGTAATACATTTCTGTGATCATATTTAGAACCCAAATAATCAATAAAAAATGTATGCAAAAGAACGGAAATGTTTCGGGTTAAACTGTTTTTATTGTTACAAATTTTGCTCCATTTGATCCTTTACCATACCTGCCTGACATGTGCATTCTGCCACCTCTACTGTATGGAACTGAACTGACTCAACTCAGCTCCAACTATTCTTACAATAATTAAACTTCAAGTGGTTCTGAATTAAATCTTCAGCGCCTCAATTCTCTTCAGTTGTGTTTCATGTTTCATATAGTTTTATACTAGCAGTACTCGATCTAGTTCGATCTTATTTGGTTTTACAATTTGATGGTTTATTTTAGCCGGTTGTTTATAAATGAATGATATTGGTAATGTTTAATCTTCACAAACTGATAAAATAAAAACAAGTAAAAAGGAAAAATGAGAAACAAACAGGTCAAGAACACAGTGTACTATTTTGGATAAAAATTACTGAATTATTTAATTCAAAGAATATACAGTTATTGAGATTATTTTATTTTCGTAATCATATTTGACACTGCTCATTAAACAAAAAGTAATCCAATCTAATCAGCCCGAACCATCATGGCTTGTGCCAATAAAGTTGTTCGTTTTGACCCATCACCAACCCACCTATTTTGGCATCTCTAGTTTATAAGTTTGATGGTTTGAACATACGGTGCTAACTGCTGTTATCATGATGAATTAGGCCCATCCGATGCTGACAGAACATGTGCGTAAGAAGATTTGCAAGTTCATAGACTGTGAAAAGCTATCTCAAGAAGCATGTAACCATGCAGCCCAAAACGATCGTCTCCCAGCCCACATGGCTATTCGGGTGCTCTACTTTGAACAGCTTCGTCTAAAGAGTGCCATCACCAACAGTGGACCTTCAGCTCTGTCCGGCTACATGTCACAAAAGATCTGCAGCAGTGGTGCACCAAGTGCAGCCATGTCTCCACGTGACACGTATGCATCTCTAAGAAGAGAGAACCGCGACCTGAAATTAGAGATTTCAAGAATGCGAGTAAGGCTAAGTGACCTGGAGAAGGAACAAGTTTGCATGAAGCAAGGGATGATGGATAAATCTGGGAACGGGAAGACGTTTTTGACATTGATATCAAAGAAATTTGGTATGTTTGGCGGTCCAGCGAATGCGAATGGTAATCAACATAAGCCCGGGACGGGGAGGAAGTTGAGGTCGGCTAGTCGGAGGAGGGGGTACTCTCTTTCTTGAGTAGTCTCTATGACTGTTGTATGACTGACTTGTGTTTTAGCATTCGTCTGATGTTAGCTTTGATTGATTTTAGAAATGTGGTGTAATTAATGTTTCTCCTTGTTGCCAGATTGAAGGAATTTTCAGTTTGTGTGGTTTATTTGTCTCCACAAATGTCAAAATTATATAAATGGCGTTATAGAATCGTTTTTATAAATACAGGACTTGTAACACGTACAGGTAAAAGAGATTTACTCATCAATAAAGAAAAAGAAGAGTGTTTTTTTTTTCTTTTGTTTTGAACGATAAGATTTGTTTGATCATTTGATCAAAAGATAGCCTTCTAGCAAGGGATTAGAATGCTATCAATACAAGATAGATGATCAAAAGATAGCCTTCTAGTAAGGGACTAGAATGCTACCAATACAAGATACATACATAAATACATAATTCATAAATCATAGCAAAAGCAAAACAATGGTAATGGGATTAAAGGCAACAAAGGTGAGTGAGTTGAAGGTGAAGGAAGGGTGACGTGGATGATTACGATAAGGAAGTCATTTAGGGGTAGGAGTGATGATAGCCTGGGTAGGGTTTAGTTAGGTGGTGGTGTGTATTTTTCAGCCAAAAAAGAAGAAAAGAGGAGCTATGGTGGTTGTGTGGTGTTGAGGATGATGGGTGGCAGTGGTTTCTGGTTAAAAGTAATGTCACAATATAGCTGGAGATTGTAGCTACAAGATAAAGGGAGAAAGAGAGATTGATCGATGGTAGAGGGATATTGATATGTTAGAAGTTAGGGAGGGAGGAGATGGTGGTGTCACATGTGGCGATGGTGGTAGCGACGATGGAACTTGGAAGGATATTATATTTGGGCATTGATGGTGGCGGTCACAAGATACGTTAGACATAGGAAGAGAATAGGACTGGGGGATGGGTCCCACATGATTTAATATATTATATTTTATATTTGAAAACATATTTTATTTTACATTTATCACTTTTTAATAACTAGGGTTATTTTAATTAATTCATATCAAATTAACAAAAGTCAGCTAATGACGTTAAGGTTTTTGAGTGGATTAAACAACTCTAATAGTAAAATTTGCATATGCTGGAAAATTTAAAAGGTGCTAATAATTGTAATTCGTGTTAAACCCTAGTGAATAAGATACTAATTTACTCTTAAATAAATTTACATAGTATAACTATATTAAATGTAATAAAAATATGGAGACTCACGGGCGACTTCGGCGCTGTTTGCTTCTTTTTAAAAAAAATATCTACAGTCCGTGAACCACATCTGCAGAAGAAGAGCTGGATCAAACGTCTACCGTCTGTAAGAAAAACACTGTTTTTTTTAACATCTGTAGACTATAAAAATAATATGTAATTAAAAATGTCAAATTCATCCACCATCATCATCTCCCTCCTCCTCTCCACCATCACCACCACCGGAGAGTGATTCGCCACCAATATTACGTGCCCTAGTTTATCTTTTTTTATTTATTACTTTATACTTTACGGGAAATGCTAGCAATGAACTTTAGGGCACAATTAACTTTCATATAATTATTTTAAAACGAAATAAAAAAATAAAA
>BJCO01071531.1:0-16294 GCA_018326465.1 Flaveria floridana
TGGTGATGTGGTGTTTTATGCCAAGGTGGTGGGTTTTTTGGACTGAATTGGCAAACATGTCCAAACCACAGGGACTAAAATAGCAATTTATTTAAAGAGGATATATTAAATAGGGTTTAAAAAATAGAAAAATAAAACATATATGTAAAATGACCAATATACCCCTCGTTTAACGGAGAATGTTGGATGGAGTTAACGGACTGGATGAAAATGACAAGATTTGTAAACCACAGGGACCCAGATGCGAAAAAATAAATTATTGGATGAAAGTGGCAATTTTCACCAAACCACAGGGACGAAAATGACAATTTACTCAAAACTCTTTGTTATGCAATAATCATTCGGCTTTCCAATGAGCTTGACTTCTTTCAAAAGGCCACTTTTCTTGTAGTATACGAACCACTGTTTTATGGATGTTTTCATGAATCACCCATCCTTTTGTTTCAGCACCCACATCTCCAAGCTTTCTAGCGAAAAGCGTTACATGGGACTAAACACAAATCAAACTTCACCATGTAATTTACCCCAATAAAGTTAAAAGAAAAAAACAATTTTCGGATGTGCCTTACTCAATCTTTAAGTAATTACGTTATCTAAAGGTTACTCATTTTTAATACTCGAACAGGACACTCAAATTCTCAAAGACGAATCATCCATGTAATTTACCCTTTATTTAATATAATGAATAAATACAACTTTGTTATTTTAAAACAGTAAACAGTAATGTTATAAATTTAAAATTATAAACCGAATTTGTAATTTGATGCATATTTATGTGTGATGTTAGTAAAAAATTATATAGTTTTGCCGTAACGAATGGATATAATTTCTTTTTGACTTCCGTTATCTCAACTAACGGAATACACTCATTTTAGTCATATCATCGCCACATGTTGACCAAACCTGCAATCTCTTGCCACATCATCCACTTTCACTATCTCAACTAGTGAAAAAGATAAAAGCATAAACAAGTTCAAAAAGCAACCAAAAAACCACTTTACCATCCTAAAATCACCTAATTAAAAAAAATCGACCATTGCAACAACCTACAATTAAGGGTATATTATCTACTGAATAATTCATACACATTTTCGCCATGAGTTGATCTCAAATCATAATTTAAAGATATGGTTTTCTGGAACTCAAAGTGGATCTCATGGTGGTTTTCAAGGACGTCAAAGGAATCCGTATGCGTAACGAAACAGAAGTCTATACGTACTAATACAATAATAGAGTGATGATGAACATAAGAGGATTCGAGTTTATCCTAACAAATAAGATTTGAACAAAATTAAAAATACGAAGCTAGTGAACACGAATGTCTAGAAAATTATATAACATTCGACAAGGAACATAATTTCTTTATTAGTTATGAATATGAAAATGAGTTGTCGATGTTTAAAAAATGAAAATGAAGATGTTATGTTGTCGAACCGGTTACATCTTCTTAAACCATGATATATGCTAGTAGCTAAGTTATAAACTTGTGTGTATGTTAATAATTTTTTATTAATAATGTTTATTTTAAGATAACATGTCATATATGTTTAAAAGATGTTTTATGAAAATTAAGAATAAGACATATTGTGTAATCTTATTATTTATCAATTTAAAGATAATTAATTTTTATCTTTATTAATAATGTTTATTTTAAGATAACATATCATATATGTTTAAAAGATGTTTTATGAAAATTAAGAATAAGACATATCGTGTAATCTTATTATTTATCAATTTAAAGATAATTAATTTTTATGTAACATGAGCAAGAGACGAAATTTCAGATTTAAAATTCATCAAAAGTTGACATGTCACATCTAATCTAATATTTAATGGTACCCTTGTTCCACACACCATTGTTTGGGCATTTTACACCATCTCTGTAAACGGTCGTTTGTCAAATAATAAATGGTCGTTTGCATGGAAGTAAATTACAGTTTGTATGAAAGTAAACTACAGTTTGCAGAGGAATAAACGGTCATTTACAGAGTCATAAACGGCAGTTTACGATGTAGTAAACGATCGTTTATTTTTTTAATATTTTAATTAAACTAATTATATAAATTGAATATAAGTATAAATAGAAAAAGTTTATACATGTACATAAAAACTTTTGTACATGTATTAACTTTCTATTTATAATTATATTAAGTCGGTCGTTTACAAGTTTTTATAATTATATTAAGTCGGTCATTAACTTTCTATTTATAATTATATTAACTTTTTCTATTTATAATTATATTATACTAAATTATATAATTTATATATTATTAAGTTTTTATGTACATGTATTAACCATCTGTATTACATTATATAGTTTTATATAAATTTAAGATAAAAATTATATATAAGTTTAAAATATTTGAACTTTATATAGTTCATATAATTTAAACTTATATATAATTTTATAAATAAAATTATAATTTAGTAAACGACCAATTTAGTATATAAAACTATAAATAGTTATATTATATTAAATTTATATATTGTTAAGATAAAATGAATAGTTACAAATGATACTAATCTAATATATATTGTAAGTAACAGTTTTATTTTGAAGTATATATTGACTATATCTTTGAAGTCTATCCTTGTACATTCTTTCCCACGCAGCCACATTATTACTTTTGTGAAAATTCCATAACGGCGTTATGAAAGGCAATGGATATTCACCCTCTAAACGCACAGAGACGTAGTGGCAAATGTCACACCCCAACCTTGACGGTGGAAACGTCGAGATGTGAGAGTTAAGATCGTTCACAGCCAAATAACCCTATTATTAAATCCAAATATATTATTCATATGTTTCAAATATAACATTACAAACATAAGTCTCAAATAAAGAAATTAACAAGCATAATAAGAAATATAACAAACTCATTCATTTATTTAACTAGGTCCATTCCTATATGTGAACAAGCTTCAAAAGTGACGATCAAACTTTGAGTGTTTTCTGAAACATGTTAAAAATAAAAGGTCAATAATAATGTTAGTGAGATTTTCATAGTTTTCAATACATAAGTATATAAAAGATGACAATTCATGTTGTAAATTAGAGAACAAAGTAACTAAGGATGTAAGACAGAATGCACAATTAAACCTTGACAAAGTTTTACAAGTCTCAAACGTTTATAAGTATATACGATTAGCTAAGTGTACTTGGATCAACCAAGCAGGCTTGTCAGACCCATAGATCTATAACGTCGTAAGACTAGCAATAGTTAATGATTGTACATATATTCGACATTACATGGTAGCTACAAGGTTCAACTAACCACAACGCACAAGTAAATTGCCATAAGTTTACAAGAATCAAACGTTTACAAGTGCAATGATTATAACGTAACATGTTTCACCCAAAGTGTGAAAATATGAAAAAGAGATATAGAAATACTCACATGATATAAGTTGATGTTAAAGGTAATATCAAGTAATATAAATGGTGCTACAACGATTTCTTTCACAAGATACCTAAGCGTATATATTCCAAGATTAAGTTTAACAACAAGATTAACGATTAGACGTGAATCAGGGTTTCAAGTGAAATTTGGGGTTTTGATAAATAATAAAATTTAGTAATGGAATCATTTTTTTTACTCAATGAAAGGTAGTATACCATTTAGGTATTTTAAAAACTTTAAATCATTTATAATAGTTGGTAAAGTTAAATATAAAGTATAAGTAATTTCTATAATTATTTAAAATAAACTTGATTAAACAATAATTAAAAGTAACATATTGACCAATAATAATTTCTTAATTTAACTATTATTTAAAATTGATCTTATAAGAAATGCCCTAAAAATGACTTTTGTTATATTATTTTATGAATATTTAGAAATCATAGAAAATACTTTGATGTCTAAGAAAAATAATATTAGTTATCAAAAATGATTTTTATATTAATTAAAAAATTTCTGCAATTTGTAAATAAACAAAAAGGCTTTAAAAAAAATTAGTGAGGGTGCCCGGGTTCGAACCCGAGACCTCAAGGTTGTCATGGAGTGTGTTTACCATTAGGCTGGGCGCCTATGCCTGCCAAGATAATGGTTTGTAATTGTTAAAACCATGAATTACTAGAAGGCCCCAAATCGATGAACCCTAGATTCAACATTGATCAAATTGAACCCTAATTCGACCATGTTTACTGAAATAAACATCGGTCTTTGATTCCCCATGTGAAATCGAGTGTGATTATGTGATTAACTTACTTGATTAAGTTTGAATTGATGAAGAACTAGATGAACGATAGCCGCGACTGTTCTTGCCCGAGTTTTCAATGTGTGAGTGTATTGACTATGAAATTGAGTTTACAGAGAATTTAGGAAACCCATTTCGAGCAAAAGCCCTCTAATTTATAGGTTCAATTCGATCTCAAACATGTCCAACAACTATAGGCTTTAAGGTCGGCCGTTTCAGGTTAATTTTAATGGCTTTAATGTTGTTTCAGGCGTGTTTAGTATTTTTAATAGCTTCTAAATTATTAAACAATGGTTTATGACCCTTTAATTTGATGATTAAGATGATTTAAAGGTCGAAACGGATTGGATTTTGATGAATTCGGTTCGTGGGTTTTATGACACCAATACCACGTTAATGTTCGAATTAAAGGTCATACCCGGGTTCGAAATTGGTTATTGAATCGATTAGGAACGTTTTAGAGCAAAAAGGCATGAAGAATCGGCTGTTTTAACCTCGCCGGCGTCGCGCCGGACTTCCACCGGCCGGTGGCCGGAAAACCGTGAGGAAGAGAGAGAGGGGGGGATTTAAGTTTGAGAAAATTGCAGTTTGGTCCCTGTGGTTTATGTATTTGTTTATTAAATTCCAAAACTTAGGTTTTAGGTTAAATTAAATTACAGTTTGGTCCCCAGGGTTTTTATGCTTTAATATTTTATGCCCAAAACTTTAATTACACATTTTAAGATAATAAAACTTAAATTATTTTCAGTTATTCCAAGGATTAACCCTTATTTTTCTTACCTGTTATTATTATTGTTATTATTATTATTGTTATTATTATTATTATTATTATTGCTATTATTATTAATGTCGTTAATTATTTAATTATCAAATTTACGATGATACAAGAAATTACAACTAAAATCCTTGTGTTTGTATTAATAACAATACAAAACCCTTACCAGAGCTAACGACATTTAACCAAAATTACGAAAGGTCACAACAACCATACACATGTGCAATAGTAATGAATTGGTGGTACATGAGTTCATTCGGACCTGTCCATAGCGGAAAATAAGTTGCACTTTCAGTGGGAGATAAGCATTAAAGAATCACATTAAATCTGTTGGCGATCAATAATCATGTGTAAGGCATTATCATCCAGTGTTGATCAGGAGCTGGACCCGGTTGTAGCCATGATAAAGTACGTTCTGTCTCATCATATGAGCTGGAGAAATAATATGGTATGATAGTATTACTAAATACTAACTATAAATTTCTCTTGAAAACAATTAAATAAAATATATTCTTTCATTGTTATATAACTCGTTTAAAAGCTCATACCTCATGTTCAGCCAATATCCTTCACCGAATCCTAAGGAAAAGGAAAATGCACGAAACCCATAGTTACCATCACTATTTACGTTCTTTATATGTGTTATATATGGATGGAAAAGTTTTGGAATCTGTGTTAGTAAAGGATGGTGATATAGAGAAGATTGAGTTGTGTTATCTACATTTGAACTATGTTTCGGGGGCCTCAACCCCAAAAAATCATAATTAACAAAATCATCTGTCGTGTAGGTATGAACTCGGGTAGGTTCAGAAGGTGAAGGGTCTGGTTTGTTTTGTTTTTGAGATTTGAGTGTTGGCCTTCCATGAGTATTTTTTTGCACTATAGGCTCGTTAAGATTTATGCTGATAGGATCCCTTATGCTTTTTATCCTTTCTAACCAATTTCTTTTTGCCGTGGGATTTTTTTGTTTCTGGAAAGCTTCTTTGAACCTCTCAACTTCATCATCACATTGAATATCTTCTTCATCTTCGTTTAATGATACCGGTGAGAAGTCAAGCCTCCTTCAAAATATATCTATCGAATATAGTGGAATAGGTTTGCATGCTTTTAAATACTGTGTGATTTCACAAGCACATGGTAAACCGCAACTAGTACGATTATGGCAGTCACAGCTTTGTGATTGGTTTTGAATTTCACTAACTCGTGTCAGCTCTCCAACTAATATATCCAGAGCTTCATGAGAAACATTTGATAACAAAGAAACAAATAAATTATGTTTATGTTGATGTTTTATTTTAATCCGACTTTCCTCGAAACTTGCCTTTATTTATGTTTCCTGTAAACGTACTATGTTTATTTAAAATTCCTGTAAATTTATCTAAATTTAACTTGTTAAAATTCAAATGTTTTTAACAGAGCATGTTGGCTTTCTACTCTGTTTATTGTTCGTTCTCCAAAATTTAGATGTTGATCAATCCATGCAGACACAAACATCTCTTTATAATTTTGCAACCAGTTAACATCCAAATACTTAAACACAGCTGCAAAGAGAAATCAAATATGTTAGTTTTAATTTTATTAAAATAAAAACAATAAAATGAATAGATCAGTAAAATACTTTAATGCTTGTTCATCAACTTTGTCTGCAATCGCGTTTGATTTTCGTAGTAGGCCTCAATTGTTGGAGATTGAAGTAGAAATCTCCAGTAATACATAAATTTATCCCACTCAGTCTGAGACTTGAAAGATGGTCTGCAATGCTTTCTGATATTCTCCTGTATATGATATCTACAAAACAATCGGGTTGCTTCTGGAAAAATTACTTGGCATGCATCCATTAATGCCAACTCTCTATCGGTGACTATGACACGTGGTACCATATAATCATCCAATGTTTTTCTCAGACAATTTAAAGCCCACTTGAAATTATCTTTTTTCTCATTTTGTATGAACGCGAAAGCAATACAAAATGTCTTGTTTGTTGAAGTTAAGCCAACAATTTGAAGAAAAGGGAGGCGATACCTGTTCGTCTTGTACGTGCAATCTAAAAGAATCACATGCGGGAACGCACGTCATATTTTTAATGAAGTGGGGTTGACAAAAAAACAAATAATTTAATTGATTTGATTCGTCATCAGTAGTAAAATCATAGATGTATCCGCCTGTCTGCAAAAGATTGAAGAAGTGCTTGCATTGGGGTGGTTCCAACTTTATCCAACTTTCGTATCCTTGTCCGTGCATCATACACGGTTTCAATTGTGGATATATTTTTATCAATATTTTCTTTTAAAGCCGTAAGAATATCACATGGCTGCATATTTTTTCTTGTAAGATCTTCCACCAATGCATACTCTTCTTGACAATCTTGTATACACCACCACCCCGATCGCACATAAGAAATGCCTTATTGACGAAGCCGTATACAGTCTTCTTCGTTCGTTGTGTGACAATAACATATCCAAGGGTGCATGCACTGTTTTGCACCCAATCCATTAACTCCTCTCTTGTTTGGTACACCCAATCATTATAAAATTAAGACATTATTGACTTGAATTATGATGGTATGTGAATAAATGAATTTGAATAATTGTGAATTGTGAATTGTGAATTGTGTATTCTGAATTTATAGGCATCTTCCAACAATCATTGCAAATTAAAGATTCTATATCCTTGCACAGTTACCATAACGATCTGGTAAATTATTGATTTTATCTCTTTATCTGGAAAATAATTATTTCTTTTATTTTCATATTTTCACTGTTTTATTTATTACAATAACCCAAACATAAATAAAATTATTATACAAATAAAAACTAAATCACAATTTTACATGACTAAAAAAATTACATTACTATACAAATAAAAATAAAATTACATTTATATTGATACGGGTCATCAGGAGGGTCTTCATATGGAGGTATTCACATTTGATTATTATGTTTAAACCTTCACCTAACTTGTGGATAATCCGCAATCGTGTCCTTCCGAATAATATGTTCACGATCAACAAATCCGGACATAAGAACCGGCCCGTTTAACCTTTCCACGTTCTCAGGGGTGAGAATGTGTAAAGACTCGGCGAGTCGAGTAACATATGTAGCACCACAAATATGCATGCTTTTCTTTATACCCGTGCAAATAGTAAAATAATCAGCAAGCATATATGCCAGATTACAAGGCCTCCTTTTAATCAAACAAAATAAAAAGAACAAATCATTTTTAGTCACCCCACCACTGGTCATCCTACGTCCAGCTATAGTATGACCAATAATGCGATAAAGATATCTATACAACGGATCATTCATTCGTGTAGCTTTCGTTTTATTGTTAGGCATATATTGGCCATCAACAATTTCTTGTTAAAATATTTCATCATTATAATATTCTGGAAATTACGTAAGACCGTTCAGAAAATCAGATTGATGGGTCTCTTGAACTGTATATAAACCCATCAAAACACCAAACTCGGCCACAGAATAATTACGTGGCCCCCCCCGAGCATGAAACTGATAGCATCATTATCACTATTAAAAAAAATAAGTTCAATTAAATGTAGAGTCAAAATTATATATAATCCAACTAAATTGTATACCTATAGTTATGGTTATTCGAGTCAAAATTAAATGTAGAGAAAAACTCCAAACAAAGCTCCTTATATTGCGGACCACTAATTGCAAAAAATCTGCTCCACCGCTCGTTCATCATGTTACGAGCACGAGTAAATTCCCCCACGTCCCGTAAGCTCCAAGATATCCAACGTGAAGCCTCAAATTCTTTATTTAAAAGATTTTGAAGCCTTTTATATTCATCCGATCCTCGACGAAACTGAAGCCAATGATGATTCAGAGCACGAATCGACGCTGTATCTTGACGTGAACTTGAAGCCATTACCTAAAATAATTACAATCAGTAACAAAATAAAATATATATTAAACTAAATTGTATTATAATAATAATAATAAACTAACCTTTGTTTAAATAAGAAAAATAATAAGAGGATGATGAATGTAAATTTTGTGGATGCAGTGAAGAAGATGATGTAAATAGTGGTATAATTTGAGGTGAAGAAGATGATGGTGAAGAAGGAAGATGATGGTGAAGAAGGAAGATGATGATGAAAAAAGGTGGAATATATTAAGTGGGTTCGGTTAAACTAGCAAACAAATTTGGAGTTGTCAAATCACAAAAGCAAACAACCGTTTGCAGGCTAACAAACGACCGTTTACAGCAGTCTAAACGAGCGTTTACATTATAAAAAACGTCTGTTTATAGGGTCAAAAAAGACCGTTTACTGGGTTTTGTCATATCACTGGTGTATGAAACAGAACTCCCGTATTTAATATGTGGAGAGCCAGAAAAGTAGAAAACTAACTGATCTATAAAACTTACATGTGTCCATTATTTTTTTTAACGATCAATGTTGTACCAATATACATCATACTCAGGACCTTCAATTTAAGAAGCAAAAGCCTTTATCAAGTGGGCTAGTCTCACATTAACAACATGTGTCCATCATTAATTTTAATAATTAGAGGAAGATAAATTAATTTATTAACTTACATGGTGGACTATTACCCTATATATATGTTTAAAAAGAAAGGGGAAGAAGCAGTTAACTTTTAGATATTCAGGTTTTGACCACTTGATTTATCTATCTTTACACTTTGGTCCGTAATGTGAGATAAAAATAGATAGACTAGAGAGAGAGAGAGAGAGAGAGAGAGAGTGCTGGAGACAACGGAGGTGGTGGGCCCTCCGACTTGGTTGTCGTCTTCTCACCTTCCGTGTCTCCGGCGGCCCTACCCCTTCAACGGTGGAGAGAAAAAGATTGCATGTGGTGGTTGCTGGTGCCGGAGATGGCGGAGGGCGGTGGTCACTTGCAAGTCTGTACTGTGTAGATGTAAACTTTGAATGGTTATGTTCGCGTGAAAGGGATTTGAGAAACGACGATGGTGTCGTGCCTTTGAGAAAGGGGGGAAGGCGAGAGCTGCCGGTAAACCGCCGATGTCTTTCCCGTCGATCGTTGCTGTTGGCCATTTTCGGTCCTTTTCTATTAATTACCCCGGCTATATACATGGGTTTTCTGTTTATAAAAGAATGGCAAACGAGTCCATTTGCAATTGCAGGTACACATCCTCCATTTTAATCATTTCTCCAAGATTACAAGGAAAACTTAACGATTATATTGCCTATTTAAATTATTGCAATAAGGTTTTTTAATATGTGATGATGATGTCTTTATAATGAATTCGGAAACAAAGACCGAAAAGGGGGTAGAATGAGAGCAAAGTCCGGTCGCGGTCGGTCATTACTCTGATTCACAGTTACATGTACACATCCTCCATTTTTATCATTAGCTCTACCATTATGTTGCGTACATCTTGAAATTAGGTTCAAGTTAGCATTTAGCTTAATTCACTTTCTTGTCGTTCTTTTTTATCTCATGCTTTTGAATGTACTTATAGTTTTTAGCATTTGTTTGTTTGGTGTAGTACTGTATACTGTATGCTGTGTGCTGTATCATATATTGTATGTTTGATTATATGCTGATCCGCTAGCGTTATTGCTTTTGTTTTCGAGTCGGGGTTCTCTTTGGAAGCGGTCTCTCTACCTACCTAGATAGAGGAAAGACTCGCCACCACCTACACCTCCCAGACCCTGCTATTGAGTGGGATATACTGGGTTTGTTTATTTATGTTGTTTTGTTTGGTGTAGTAACTCCTGCTTTCATTGCTAATTTGTTTTAGCATATCTTAATTTCCCAAGTTCAAGGCTTAAAGTTCTATAATTTGAAACAACTTTTATGAAGTGAAATGACTTTATTTTTTTTACATTTTCCTGCTCCCTTATTAGAAAGAGGTCATAGGGAAGTACTGAAGAAGGATAAGGGTGCATGCTTTTATGATCTTTAGCAGCAGGTAAGCTTCATATGTATCTGACTTGGGTTATCCCAATAAACTCAAAACATGTGTTTAAAATTGCATTTCAACATTAGTGTTTAGATAGTGTAATAGTTTTAGTAGAGTAACAAACGTGTACTCTTGCTACGGTTTCTAATCAAATTTGATGAGCTTGCGAGAGAGCGATAAGCTGAAGAGATGTAAACATAGCGTTTTGTAGTACTATTTGCAAACTGGATTCCATTTTGACAAAGACCAATTTGCTGACCTAATTATTATACATGGAATTGGTGGATTCATATCTGAGGTAAGTGTTCCGCACTATCTCTTGATTGTGTTAATTACTTGGGACAAAAGGATAATCAATGAAGAAAAACTTCTTTCAATTGGGCTTGCTTTCAACTGTGTCCCTGTATGTAATCTATCACATCTTCGAGTTTCATTATCCTTAAAAAGTTGTTGTTTTCCCTTCAGAGACTAAGTACTTAAGAATAAGGGTCCCTTAATCTCAACCATTAAAAAGAAAGCATACAATTTAACCCGAGCAATGATAAAAACTTCAAGATCTCCTAAAAAGTCCCGGTATGTATCCTCTTCTACATCTTATTTGTCTTATTATGCCATGATTAAATGTGTTCTTTGGATCGTAAACCCATGTGGGTAAGAAGCTTTCCCAACATTTTTATTTGGATTAGAATGTAGATTTTTGTTTTTGTTGACCAAAACTGAATATTCATCTCAAATCAGATATTACATATTATTAGATGACTTAATAATGTCTTAAATATAATTTTAAAAAAACTATTACCACTTCAAGTGCACAGAGAACCTGAGGTTTATAATCATTTAAAACATATATATATATATATATATATATATATATATATATATATATATATATATATTAGTTTAAGAAAGTAGTATACTTATTAAAAATAATAGTCAATAAGATTGTACACTCCAACTTTTACTTGGTTCACTCATAATATTCTAAATCAGATCCAAAAAAGGAGGCAAACTGGTTAAGTTGGGAATTTGAGTTGAGAATGAATTAAATATAATTGTGCTGTATGACACAGGCTATATTTCCAGTTCAAGACAGGAAGAAATGTACTCTATGGACGATGAAAGACACATGTACTTTAAATTCATTAGTTTTTATGTTATTAATCACATCTCTTATGATTGATCATAATTATTCATATGTTTTATAGCAAATTTTATCGTTCTCATGAAGTATACAATGATTTCAAAGTATATATAATGAATGGTATACTTCAATGGATTTCGTTTGGAATTTTGTTGATTCTGAATTGTGATTCTGTAATTGATTTCACCGCTTGACTGTTAAATTGATTATTAGTTTTTGTAACTAACAACATTAATGTTGATGTTGAAGTTCCAGATGGACCGGCTCTAAACCTCCATCAAGTATTTTTGGTAACTTAATTATACAATGATGTAGGATCCACCTCCACATTACTGTTCATTTCATATTTAATGTTGGTTGGGCTATGATGATGGTTGTAAAAGGTTCATCTTCGTTGCTTTGGCGTGACAACCCTCTTTTGTGTGCAGCCGTAACGGATTTCTTACGATGAGCCATAACATGAACTTAGTCGCAACGCGGCTACGAGATATACCACTAGTTAATACTTGAAATCTAAAGATGATGTATATATTTAAATCTTTCGTTGGTAAAGTAATTAATCCTTGTAAGGTGTGAAGTTTTTAAGCGGAGTAAATGACATGTGAACAAGTTCAAGTATTAATAGTTCACCATGTTAGTTAATAAATTAATTAAATAGGATATGTTGTTTTGTTGAAAACCTAGCTACTTGTTGTTATGGGCTACCCAGGTGTTGGGGATGGGGGACAACCACCCATCTTAATTTATCTTTTTTTAGTGTTATATATATTTTTTAGTGTTATATATGTGAAAGTTTCAATCGTCATTCGTAAAATTTTGCAATCATCCCCAACTGTCTTTTTAATTTCTAAATGTTAATCTTTTAAGTTTTAAAACCAATATTAGACATAGCCTTAATTAAGTTTTAGACCAAATATTTGACATATAACCAATACCAAATTTTCAATTCGATTACTACGCCGCGACTTCTAGCCGCCGTTTTTCTAATCATCACTTCCGGTTGCCGCACTGAGGTAAAATTATCGAGTATTTGAGAGCTTTAATGTCTTATATAGTTACTTTTATTGTTTAAATGGTTATTTGAGTAGCCGATTAAGGATACGAACTAGGATTTAAAAGATTACAAACTTTAAATATTCAATTATAAATTTATAACTTATGATTTATAAACTTTAGAATAGAAATTTTGAATTTTGATTATGACCAACCCGATCCGACATCCGTACTGAAAAATTTTATTATATAACGATACGCATACAATCCCTAAAATATTTCCGCCCCCATAAAAAAATTTCTAGAATCATCACTGCTTGTTATAATTTTAGTGAATGGGGCGGTATAAAGTTATTAAATGGGTCAAATTGATCACCAACGTTTACAAGCGAGGTTTGACTAGACATCTGAGTATATGTTGAGTTAAGAAATAACTATTGGGTAAATCTTTGATTATTATTAATACATTATTAACTTGTGTAAAATTCAAAGTTTGTCAAAAAAAAAAAAAGTAAGTTGTATATCGTTAAATCCGGCTACGCCCAAGTTTTAATATCGTTAAATCGTATATGTCGTCTTCTCTACTTAATGCGAGTCTTTATTATGTGTTTATTACTGATTGTTGGTCCTATGTTGCTCTAAGTTAAGGTTAAAATCACCTTGCTTCATCGTGTTGTATGATGATTTTAGAAACTGAAAGTGGACTAATAGATAAGGGCTTAGATATGGTGTTAACACATGTAGACCTCTTCGTTGAGAAAACATATTTGATTAGATCATTTAAAGTTTTACTATAACATGTTTAAGCTGTATGGTCTTTTTTCTTATCTAGAAACTTGTTTGTTCATTTTTGTAAAATTTTTAGTTGAATTTACAAAATAACAAGTCTTTTTCATAATGGAGAGGTGTATTTTTGGGACCAACGTATGAATTTTCTATAAAAATGTTTAGTTTCCGCATCGTTTCAAGTTGGATAATTTATTAAAACATATTTAATAAAAACTTAATCGAGAAGCTTCTACCCCTCCTCTAATGGGTTGGCGCCATTGTCATTTCCAAAACATCTTCGGTCAATGATACGACAATCTTTCTCCAACTCAAGCGAAATCAGCCAAGGGAAATGCAAACTATATGAGTCGGAAGCTATCCTAAAGATGGTGCATCATCCACACTATGTCAACGTCATGGTGGTGTAACGTCAATGTATACACCATTTCTTGAATATGATATTACTTCACAAGGGAAAATTTTATCAAAGGCTTTATTGAAGACATCATGAGTTCTTCACTTCTTAAGGTTTTGACACATTAATCTTTAATAAAACATCCTGATGGTTAAATTGTTTGTTTCATAAGAACAAAAGTTTAAATCCTACGTGACGTAGATTGTAATACTTTTATCCTAGAACAAATATGAATTGTTATTTGAAAATATTGAACATGTTGTACCTCTTGCGAGTTATGAAGCTTATAATAATCCATTGTAAAAAAAACCGTTTCTAATATGGGGACCAACTTCGAACACGTATGTCAAGTATTTAATTTAAATTCAGAACTGAAAATGTTGTCAATATGTTACTTTATTTACTTTTTTTATAGGGAAAGTGACCAACTAGCCACTGAAAAGTATTTGATTATACGCTAGTGCTTTTAATCATTCAATGCATTCCCCTTTTTAATTGAGAAAAAATATAGAATCGCAACTTAATTTAGGGAAAATATGATAGAATAGTAATCAAGTTTTAAAATTATTTTAATTTAGTCACTCATGCATATTTTTCTCAAATTGAACCATCAAATGATCAAATCGAGTCATCATTAAATTTTCTTATGTCAAGTAAGTAACGGAGACGTGATGGTCAGAATTTGCAATATATAAAATTATATTAAAAAATAAAAAAAAAACATGTTAATTATGAAAAAAAATAAAAAAATACCGAAAATTTACGTCAACGTTCCATATCAGCATCAAAAGATAGAAAAAAATATTTTCTAATTGAAACCAAAAGTATAACATGCTAAAACATGTTAAGGCTTTTAATTTATATAAAATATGAAAACTTAGTGATCTAACTATAACACTTTTAAAACTTGAGTTACCTAATTTGAACACTTTTAAAAGTTGGTTACTATTTTACAAAGTTGCCCCTTTAATTTATGTCAAAGTTATTTGGAACACATGTTATATTTTTGTTATTATCAAGTGTAACCAGTTTCATTTTATATTCTAGTCAAGTCGTTTGTGAGCTTCTTGAGATCAGATCGATAAAAAACTCGAAACAAGTCGAGTCGAGCCTTATCAAGCCTGAACTAAACCCGGGTCCAAAAATGTCAATTTATCAAGCCTGAGCTTCACATATTAAGCTCGAGCCTGCACACGAGTCTTAACGAATTTTTATTTATATATTTTTTAAATTTTTTAATTTATCTAAACAATTATAGTTATATATAGAACTACATTTAGTAAACCCGTGTATTACACATCTTGAATAAATAAAATGTAAATATAATAAAGTTTTATTTAATTATAAAACGATATTTTATAATAAGATATGATTTATATTACGTAGTAGTAAAAACTATAAGTGATAAACAACGATATCAACTTTTTAAGTTTTTTTCAAACAAAAAATTAAACATTTTGTTTAAAAATTTGTCATTTTTATAAATTTTCTTATCATAATTCTCATTTTTATTATTTTTGGTTTATAAAAAATAACTTTTTAAAAATACTAAATTTAAAATATTTCATATTTTAAATAAGTTTGATGTTTCAGAAAAAAATTTTATTTTATAAAAATTTATTTTTTAGAAATAACCTTAATAAAAAGATATGTTTCGTAATTTATTAGAAAACTATTTTTAATCTAAAAATCATTTAAATAGTATTATTTATAATTAAGGTAATTATTTAATAGGAGAAAGAAGCGAGAAAATTTTTAAGAGAAAGAATGTTGTGTTAACACGTGTACTTTATAGTTACCCTTTAATTAGAGTAATAATGATTTTTGGTTTATAAAAAACTAGGTTAGATCTCATTTATTACATGGATGGAATAAATAATTGTCACACCCCAACCTTGACGGCGGAAACGTCGAGGTGTGAGAGTTAAGATCGTTCACAGCCACATAACGCTAACCTTAAATGTAAATATTATTATTATAAGTTTCAAATGCAATTACAACCATAAGTTTCAACATGAAATAAGTCAAAACATAAAACAAAAGTAATCCAAAGCTTTTCATTCTTTAATCTAGGTCCAAATCCTAGATTTATG
>BJCO01071934.1:0-10239 GCA_018326465.1 Flaveria floridana
AGAACAGCTGATGGGAGTCTTCAGCAGTTGTTGCAATGGCATGTGGGACTTAGAGGTTTTTCTGATCTTGGCTCATTGGTTCTTTTGGTCCAACACCACCTAATATCACAAATCAAACAAAACCTTAAACGAAATCACTAATCATATAAACTAAAATAACAAATCAAACAAAACCTTACACCAAATCACAAATCATACTACATAAACCACAAATCAAACCAAATATTAAACCGCATCATAAATAATTCTACTAAAATCACAAATCAATCAAATTGTTAAAGCAAATCACAAATCATACCATCTAATATCATAAATCAAACCAAATACTAAACCAAATCACTAATCATACAAACTAAAATCACAGATCAAACAAAACCTTAAACCAAATCACTAATCATACAAACTAAAATCACAAATGAACCAAAACCTTAAACCAAATCATAATACATAAACAACAAATCAACTAAAATCTTAAACCAAATCACAAATCATACTACTAATATCACAAATCAAACAAAACCCTAAACTAAATCATAAATCATGCCATCTAATATCACAACTTAAACAAAACAATAAACCAAATCACAAATCATACTACATAAACCATAAATCGACTAAAAACTTAAACCAAATCAGAAACCATGCTTCATAAATGACAAATCAAACTAAAACTTAAACAACATCACAAACTTTCAGGGATGGCGGGGGCAGCCTTGAAGTGGGTGGCTGTAGGCGGTGACGGGGTGGCTGTAGGCAGCGACGGGGTGGCTGTAGGCGATGAGCCGGTGGCGGGTGGGCGGGAGGTGGTGAGGGGAAGGAGATGGGGGAAGATGTCGATGGTTTTGGTGTAGGAGATAGGAGAGCAGCCTGATGCTTTTGGGGGAAGGAGGAGAAAACTTTTGTATTATATGATTAAAAGGTTAGATTAGGTTGTACAATGTCTTCTCCACCCAGACCTTAGGAAGATCTTTTTTAATAAGAGGTCTTTCAGAAAACAAACAATCTGTAGAGCTTAACGTCTGTGCGTGGTCTGTGCGAAGCAGACAAAAGAGGTCAGGAAGTGCTTTTTAGAAAAACAAACACCCCCTAGTGTTGACGGTCAGAACTCTTAATAAACAAAGGAGACGAAGATGTGTACATAAAAGACATTTGATCCACAACAATGGCTGGTGTGATATCTTTGTTCATGTAGTAAAGATATGATGTTATGTACTTGACTATTGCTTTCTCGTGATGTGAATTCTCCACTAACACACCCAACCATATCTCATGTGTCATGCCCTTGATGAAATTGAGAAGACAAGATGGGCCACCACCTCTCTAAACAAAATAGTGATCTCCTCCCATCTTTATAACTCAACAAGATTGAAAAAAAAACAAACCCAATAACATATTAGCTATTCTAAACCCAATAACATATTAGCTATTCTAAACCCAACAGTACCCCAAACAAATATAAGCAACCAAATAATCCATCATAAAACAAATAGAATACCAATAGTTAGAAAATATAAGATAATTATATACTACACACACACACATATATATACACACACACACATATACATATATATATACATATACATATACATATATATACATATACATATATATATACATACACACACACACACACATATATATATATATATAATATATATATATATGTGATCAGGATCATTACAGAACTATTTTTTATTTTTAAAACCAAAAGAATCATTGATTTATATAAATGTAAAATATAAACAATTGATTTACATAGATGTAAGTTAAACCTGGTGATATTTAATTGTTTTATATAGTTTATTGTTCATGTCTAATATACACATATGTAAAACAGCTCAAGTATTACCAAACTTAATATACATTTATGTAAATCAATGGTTCTGTAGTTTTGAAAATAAAAAGTGGTTCTTTAATGATCCTAACCCTATATATGTGTGTGTGTGTGTGTGTATGTGTGTGTTTGACATTAAATTGAAAGATACATATATTTCAACAAGTTTTGTCTTATAAAATAGACCAACAACTTAAAACAACTATAACACAAGCTAGATACCTAAACTACTAAATAAAACTATTACTTTGACCATAGGTGAAGAATTTAAGGGGCCGGAGGGGGCGGGTTCTTTTTTTTTTTCATCCGTAATATTAATTTTTGGTTCAATAGTGTAAATTTTTTACGGGGTAGTGTAAATTTTTTATAATATTGAGTTCGTCCCCTAAAAGAATTTGATTTCGCCTCACGCCCCACTTATAGGAGTGCTCAAGGTTTGCCACTGAATTTGACCCATTCAAAGCCGTGACCTTACTGTACCCATCAAGATTAACCGAGTTCTTATAAGTTTCCAGCGAAGATATATAAGGAAGGTATATGACACAATAATTGATGCTATAATTGACACATGAATTTTAGAAGTTTTTGGCATTATCATTTTTTATCATTGCTAGAATAGATTAGAGATAAAATCGTTCTAGTTATGAATTTATTGCCAACACATTGAAGCATGATAATCAGTTCAAACTTTTTGTATTAATGCTTTCTGTTCTGTTTTATTTTGTTTGTGTTTTGTTCTTCAATCAAACAGAAGCTCAAAATGATAACTTAATTGAATTTGTTAGTTTCTTTGTTATCAAAAAAACATAAAATACTTCAGTTTATAAACCGATCGAATGGGTGACAGTAATAAATATATACCTTAGTTTCTTTGTTATGAAAAAACATATACTTGAGTTTATAAGCCCGGTGTGTGATAGTAATATTTTTTTAACTACTAAACAAATGGAATATTGAATTGATTTACTATTAAGTAAATGATATATAATAAAGGGCTTGAATGTGCCATATACATAAAAAGGTGTCAAATATGTAAAACTCATAATTTTAGTGGTCATATTGAATGAAGATGAAATAACACTATGCAAACCGACATACTTATTTAATAATATATATAATATACCAGGTTAGTACATGTGTACTACACGGTTGATGGAAACAAAAACATATTGTCATTACCTTTGTTTAAGAATTTAAAAATCATAAATAGGAATGTAACAAATGAGTTGTGACACACAAAAATAGAAATATAATTATATTGAGACGAATAAATATTTAGTGTAAATTTTTAAATATTTCTTTGTATATAACATTTGTTGTTTCGTTAGTAACCTTACCATCTTCATCTAATAATCGTAACTTGACTTCATTTCTACTACTGACTCCTGAGGATCGCAACATAGAATCAGATCCAAGATGATTAATTAGCTGACATAGTTTAGTCAAAACCCCAATTGATTAAAATGCAGTTAAAGAGAACCATTCAAAATAATAAAGAATCCTAATGTAATTGCGCTCTTAAAAAAAAAAGAAATAATAGAAAAAAAAGTAGTTGAAAATAGCATATCACCTTACCTCCTCCTTGAACAACCACTGAAGCAGTTTCAAATTTTTAGTGTCTATATGGTGCTGAAAGCTAGATAACATAAAAAATGACATAAATTAGCAAAAATGACATAATGTAAGTTTACAAGAAGCTAAAGAGAATATAACTTACTCACTAAACTCGGTTACATTTAGAAAACCATCCCTAGCAGCATCAGATGTATTGAAATGCTCCCCTACTTCCAACCATATCATACCAAAGGAATTATTATGTAGAGACCATATAACCATATTTAGATGTTAGTCAATTATTCAAGCATAGAAAACATACAGAAACATACTTTACTATTTACTACAAATCTTTAATAAGAATCAGGCCGGAAACACGGTATCATGCATATATTAAGTGTTGTCTATGAGTCTATGAAATACCTAACAATTTGTATGTTTCAAGTTCATTTTTTAATCAATCTAGAGAGCACTCAAATGTATCATCACAACTACATGATAATAAATCGTTTAAAAGTTCTAGAAAAGTGACACTATAATTGTCGAGAATGGAATGAGTTCGTAAGGACAACAACATATGAAAATCCATGTTCACAAATCCAAACAATAATATAAAATCATACAATCACCTTAAAAATACATACATAATAAAACTAGTGAAGAAGCATATATACAACATAAGATGATGTTTTTATTTATAAAACAAAATAACAATTTAAACAAAAAACCCACAATAACAAATTAGCAATCACTTACTAAGACTTGAAATCACATGACAAACTTTTACCGAAGAACATAAACGATTCCCGGATAATCATCAGTTTCAAGAGCTTCTTTTGATATCTTTTCCAAGGGACTTACATAATGCAGAACAACAATGATAACATATAGGGCCGGCCCAATAGAAACACAAGATGAAGCTAGGGCTTGGGTCTCTCAAAAAATAGGGCCCCTATTTATAAAATATATGTTTTTGTATATATACTTGTATTTGAACATTTGGGCTTCTCTTGAACACCATATGGGCTTTTTTTATGTGAATACGGGATTCAAGCTTTTCACCAGCCCAATATAATAAAAAGCGGGAATGAAGATACAAAAATTAACATATGATTGGATCATAGACATTCATATAGGAGACAAACAGTCATCAACAAATTTTGATTTCTTTTGATCTAATCTACTCGACTACTCATCTACTCATCGGAATTTTGATTTCGGTGGACCATGGAAGGAGATTTCAGGCTCCGGCGGTACCGATTAGGTGCAACGGATGCACTAATAGCTTCTCCTCTTCTCTAATAGCTCAGGTGATGCCGATTAGGCGGTGGATTGCTGATGAAATTTTAATTTCTATCGACTTCTGGATTGTGACGGTGACGCAGTGTCGATAACCGCAAGCTTTTTGCCTTCTCTAATAGAGTAATAACTATCAAGGTATGTTTTAATTTTGACTTTTATATTCCTTAATTTAGTGTTCATTTTGCGTTTACTATTCATTGATTTAGCTTGGGAAGTTCAGAAATTTTGTTAGGAATTAGCAATTAGGTTGTCTTAATTTATCAATAATTGATTTCGTAATTTCTTGATTACTGGTCTGGCAATATTGATTAGAGTTAGGTTACCTTAGTTTCTTAAATTATTAATATTTAATGTAGGAATTAGCTTATGCATTCTTCCAATCTTTGGTTTTGTTTTATCAAATTAACTCGACATAATCAATTGGGCTACTGTTTGATTTGGTGTTTAATTGACTCAAAGATTTAGGTTGTAGCGTTAAAGTGAATTATTAGGTGTTTAAACATTAAACTGTAATAGTTAAATATCAAACCAATTTCAAAAGTGTTCTTCCAATGCATTAAAAAGGTAAAAACATGAAGCTATAAATAATTCGCAAAGAGAATCATTAAGATTCGTAACAACCACAAATACAAATTTGGAGCTTAAACGTTTAGTATATTATTGGCGATATCAAGCTCGGATAAAAAATGAGGTTTAACAAAAAAAATTAGAAAAGACCCCATTTTTTTAGTTCGATTGGGGTCCCGAAAAACATTGAGCCGCCCCTGATAAACATATATAAATAATCTAAATTATAAAATCAACTTACAACTCATTATTTAACTTCAGAAACTTAAGTAATTTAACAAAATTACTTAGAAATTTAAGCATAACTACAATCCTCAAAATGCAACAAATCTAATTTCAAATTATAAAAAAGGACAAATAAAAAAATACACTGATTGCAATGAGATTTCACAAAGCAAGCCAAGCTTTTCTTTTTTAATCCAGTTCTTACATTAAGACCCTAATCACATTTGCACCATAAAACACACGAAAATTTGGAAAAATAAAAATAAAAATCAAATCTTTATAGTACAAAGGTGACATCCTTAAGCTTTTGCATCAAATTTCACCAATTAGATCATGGGTGGTAGGTTTTGCAACGTAAGTGAATACCATCTTGTGATGATTCACCTTAAATGTATATGAACCTGTGGTGAAGAAAAAAATATAAATGTAAGCAGTGTTATACAAACAAGTATTATGATGATCCATGTACATGCACTTTGTCATCTTAGTCAACATCTCTTACTAAACCTCAAAACATATACATAAACACAAACTACTCATGTTAATAGTCTTTGAAAGGACTGGAATGTTGACCTAGAGAAGTAATAACAAAGAGCTTGTGCATTTCAAGCAACATAACAAAAAAGTGAAAAACATTGAACTATACACATTTGTTAAAAGACAAATTAGTACCATGAACAAAAAAACTACATATTTTGAACAGAGATATTCAATATAACAAAATAAAAGTGATCAAAATGATGAAACATAAAAACTCTTAGTCATAATCCATCATAAGTAACCAAGACATTTCATCAAACTGTTGTTATGCATAAATGTCATAACTTGAGTAGAAGGCACACCTTAAACTTTGAATTCAAAATCATTATATTCATCTCACAATTCTTCTATATGTCTCCGTTCACCATTGACTGCTCCTGTTTCATATAAAATTAGTGATTTCTGCAAATAAAACACTCAAATTGTATGAAAATATGTCTAACTAAATGACGTACGGATCCATTTACTTGTTCAAAATCAAAGATCATTTTAAAGCATATATACATAAACACATACAAACATAAATGATAAATCAAAGACCAGTGTGATAGTAGACATAAATATCTAGTTTAAATTCCCAGCCCTAAATTGCTAACCTCGATGATGATTTTTGTTTGTAGTTGTTTTAGAATCGTTTCAAAGCAAGTTTCAAGCATGCAGGAAATGTTTTTGAACCAGATTCATAATACTTTACAAAAATCCCCTTCAAAAAGCTAGTTTTTAATCACGAATTTAGAATTGATCACTCAATTTTGGAATCAATCGTTCAATTTTACGGTACTGATGAATTAAAAATTCATCGGAAGAGGAACAGATGCGATGAAATGATTTAGGGTTTCTTTAAGAGAGATTTCAGATGAGATAGGAAGGTGATCAGATCAAAAGTGTTGATATCATTGTTTTACGGAGATAGGTTCAAGTCGGATCCAAGATCCGCGTGTTCTGTCTTCCGGAGCTATTGTTTTAGCCGGGAATTGCAAGAATGGATGCTCTAGTTATGGGACACGTGTCCTAAAAAAACTTTGTTTTATTAGAACGAATGTATATATATATATATATACCAATATTATACTCGTCTCAAATCTAGTAATGATGGCAAGTCACTAGTAATAAAATTATTACTTTTATTTAGTGTTGTAAAACCCAGTAAACTCGATCGAGTATTTGATGTGTACTCGGAACTCGGACATTTATTAAAACGACTTTTCGTCAACTCGGTCTCACAACTCGGAATCGGTTAATCTCGGTCAAAATCGGTCCAACCCAGACCTACTCGGAGCTAGGCAACTCAACTCGGCCCAACTCCGAAAACTCGGATTTTCACTATTTTTCATCAATTTTCGCTATTTTTCATCGATTTTTGTTAGATTTTCATTATTTTTCATGAAGATAGTTTGGATGCCGACTATTAAATGATTTAAAAAAACAAAAACAAACATACCCAGTATGTCCCACTGAGAGTAGGGTATGAGAGAGGTAGGTGATGGCCAGTCTTTCCTCTATCTTAGGAGACAGAAAGACCACTTTCAAAAAGACCCCCGGCTCGAAAACGATAACAGCCGAGTATTAAATGATTACCTTGTCTATAATATTAAAGAATAAATTTTAAATTTTAAATTATTTTACTATTTGAACATGTATCCTTTTAATTTATGTTAATATTTACATATATTGTTATAAATATTAGTGAATTTATGATATTTGATATATGTATAATTTGTAAAAAAATAATTTCTTTATAATTTATTATGTCCGATTACTCCCCGATCACAAGACAACTACATGATTAGTAACTATCAGTCTATCACAACATATAAACTTGAGCGAACCCTTTCCCACTCATATAAAAGCAACATGTACTTCTTACATTTCATGATCTTTATAGAGCACAAGACAACCACATGATTAGTAACTATCACAAGTTTGTAAGTGGGCAATTAGGGTTGTCTACCATGCCAAAAAAGGAAAAGCTGCAATAGACCCACCCATATATCTATGTCCACCACTCAATCTTCTACTTTCTTCTTATGGAAATCAACTTTAACTTCATCTGCCAATTGTTGCCATTATCAGTAACCAAAACCCTTGGAACCTAAACCATTTTCAAAGGTTTTTTTTCTTCAATTTATTTATATATTTTTCCTTTATTATGTCATACAACAACTGTTCTTGAAGTTTAGAAGCTGCCATAACTTCTCATGGGTAGAGTTCTCAGTGAAAACCGTCACGAAAGGGGCTTGTGGGACGAGTTACCCGCGCCATCTGATATCACAATCAGTCCAGCTCTACTTTGGCTGATTGTAACAATGGCTGGAATCTTATTCATATCCGGGATCATTCATGTTTTACTAAAGTTCTACAAAGAAAACGATCAAACTTATCCCTCAATTTCTCATTCCATTCGATGTGGCGAATTCTCGCGTCCCCAATCTCTTGGAAGACAACTTCAACAACTGTTTCGGTTGCAAGATTCTGGTTTGGACCCGTCTTTCATCGAGCGTTTTCCAGTATTCGAATATAAACGCATCATGGGGACAAAAGATCCCTTTGATTGTGCTGTGTGTTTGTATGAGTTTTCACCTGATGATAAGCTTAGATTGATTCCAATTTGCAGCCATGCTTTTCACACTTATTGCATAGACACATGGCTTGTATCAAACTCCACATGCCCTCTTTGCAGGGTCAATCTCAGCGATGAAAGCGCGTTAAAAGATCATAAAGGGTCATTGGAACACTTTGTGAGTGCATCAACAAATAATATTGAGAGGGTGTTTTCTGTGAGGCTTGGGAAGTTTAAAAGTTTTAAAGGAGGAGATAGATCTATTGGAGGGGAGATTAGTAGATGTAACTTGGATGCAAGAAGGTGCTTTTCGATGGGTTCTTTTCGGTATGTGGTTGATAACATAGATATGCAAGTAACTTTGTGTGATGTTAAAGGTAATAAAGGTGAAGATAATATGGATTTGAGGAAGATTAAACATGAAAGTCTTTCTGTTTCTAAGGTTTGGTTGTGGTCAAAGAAAGGCAAAATTCAAGTTTCTTCATTAGAGACTGAAGTTGAAGTTGGAGGTGTTTCTTCTTCCCAAAATATAAAACTTTCTGGTGTGTGATCTTTTCCAATATTTTAAATAGTTTTAGTTTGAAACTTTTAATTACTCATGTGTGTTATATATATAGTTTTAGTTTGTCACTTAGAAGAAAAGAAGGTATTCAGGATCCAGTTTTGATGGTTTTTAGGTTAACTGTAAGGTAGTACTTGGCAAGACGATTAATAAGATGTTTGTCAATTGTCGCCTGCACAAACGCAGACTTATCATGAGATTTGTGTTCCATGTAATCACACTCTGATGTGAGAATAAGCGTTCATTGTCAGAGTGAGCAATGAGTGCTTGTAAGTAGTAAAAGCGTAGTTAGTGTACGAGTCTAGTCTTTTTACAAGATATTTATAGGGCGGAGTTTTGTGCCATCCATAAATGCTTGTACCGTAGTAGCAAGGTCCGTCAAACTGAGTATAATGTTGTGATGCATATTACGCTCTTACGAAACGTTATTGTTGGTCAATATCGTGAGTAGATGATGTCTCATTGTATGAACACAACCAATTTGGTATTCTGAGTTGTTATGTCTGCTTTTGGGTCTCTTTTAAAATGAGCCCTTGACATCCGTCATGCATAATTCTGGATTTAACGGCCCAGACATGAGACATGCATAGTGTTGGGCTTTTTGGGCTATGAGAAAGCCCAATACTTAACCTACTCATTTTTGGCCTACTACAATTTTGTTGTTTTTTGCTTGCTGTGAAGTGTCAAACTACAAGATAAAGTAAAATTTAAAAAGGAAAGAAATTCCTTTGAAGTTGCTGTCGTCAAGTGTGAAAAAAAGTAAAAAGGGTTTCTTTGGTGTTGAGTTCTATAACACAAGTACCATAAAGAGAGGGTTCGCGATTTTATGTTATGTTTTTTTTTTTCTCTTTGCCGTTCAAAGATGAAGTTCTTAGGGCACCCGTAGGTGAGTCGGGAAAATGGACCAAAAAGGTTGGCGAATAAAAGCCCTAACAGAGAAAATCAGTCCCCTAGACTCCAGGGTTAAATTGGGGAAAAAGTACGATGAGATTTTCTTGTTATCACCAAACACCACATACCATTCAAACGATAATATTACCATTAACTATCATTTGAGTTAAAAAAAAATATTTTCTAACCCTATATACATAA
>BJCO01071953.1:0-11226 GCA_018326465.1 Flaveria floridana
CATTAGAAAGCTATGGTCAAAGCCAGAGAGGTTGTTTCACATGTCAGCCCATAAAATCGAAGTGGTGAACACTTCTTTTCTTTCACTGCCATGTTACTATAATATTTATCATCTACTCAAGAACAACATGTGTAGCTATTTTCAGATAACTAGAACCAATTATAAGATAGATCCATGCCGTTTAATCTTTCAATACCAAATCTCAAAGGATGATGAAAGGTTACCTACGGATTCATGACTTCATAACGTTATGTTACTGACTTCATGCTCTGATGATTTACCGCAAATGTTATATTTACTTACTTTCATAATAATCAGAAAATAATGTTACATTACCAAACATATTAGGAAGTGTTTCCCTGTTTAATTTCAACCTTGGTAGAACAAGCAGGTGTTGATGGTTTCTTGAGGGTTGATCACTTAACAAGTCCATTAATTGTTGTCATAAAATTATACCAATATAGAGAATATATATGTGTGATTTCAACTTATCAATAGCATAACGTAGCGAATGGTCTAAAAGAGGCCCGCAAAATAGAGGCCCACAAAATAAAGGCCATAACTTAAACATGACAGGGTTTATGGATTTAAGATTTGGGTGTTGGTTATGGTAACAAAGGATGAAATGCTAATCTTGGTCAAGACTTTAAGTACACATATCTGCAACTACACTCAACCATTAAGTTTCCATCATTTTTTTAAACTGAATCCGATCTTATATGAGATCACTTAACAAAGAAATGGCTACCGAATTTGTTTTGTTTTGTTTTGCACCTAAGTGGAGCAAGGGCTGCAAGGGTACATGAGATATAAGTCTTTATGGATGAGTATGCGTTCCAAATACAATTTAGCTTTCAAGTTATAAAACTAGGTTTAATACCATGCGGCAGAACTGTACAAAGGTTTTTTGTGAATTGTTTATGTTCCTTCAACTTTACTGTCTAAGCAAATTAAACACACATGCAACAAAGGTTTGAGTAGTGAACATCAAGTCCAACCACAAACTGTCAAATAATGTGCTAACCCGACGCGAAGCGTGGGCATCTCTACTAGTTTATATATAAAACACATAATTAAAACATAGAAAATTTAATATATGTATAATTATAAATATCAAAAGATAATTAATATGAATTAATAAAATTAGTAAAATAATAGTGAATTATAAACAATCGAAACGGAAGCTTTTTATATAGAGCAAAGAACGTGTTAACTCGAACTTAATAAAAGTAGCTCGGTCATTTATGTCCGTATACATACATCATGTCATCTTTTCATTCTACATGTTAACTATATAGTTTTCTCCTTTTATAATTAATATAAATATAACTTTTGCGTCTACATTCGAAATAAATATATTATTTTTTACGTCATCTTTTCATGTCATTTATGTCATCTTTTCATTCGAAATAAATATATTATTTTTTACGTCTACATTTTAATATAAAACTTTTGTCTTTTGCAATATATTTATCAGTCTATGAACATACTTTGTTTATATACATGAGAATAAAAGTTTAAGTTTTAAGCAAAATAAAGATAAATATGTTAGTCAACTAGAAAACATATATACTATATAAGTTTATCTTATAGTATCTTTTACTAAAACCGCATAAAATATAAATATGTGAAGATGACGTATTTGAAGGCCCAATGATCTCCAAACGAACCAAAACTGTAGCAAAATGCAGGTCGAAAAGGATGAGAAACAAAAAAGCTAGTTGATCACAAACATTATTGATCGACACTATTATTAAAAAAAACTAAATATTTGACACCTTAATAATCAAGCAAACAATTTTATTTATACTAAACAAAACAAATCCTACTATGACTCGTACTCTTAGCTTTTAGGAATTAAAACAACTTTATAAACATCAAACTAAATAACTAAATAAATATACTAATTAAATAATAAATAAAAGACTCTTAATTAAAATAAAATCCACCCATATAAGATCTGACTTTGAGTTGTTTTTTTTTTGTGAATTAACAAAGATTTATTTTAACAGTATTCATATTTTTTAGTATTATACTTTAAATGTTATAAAAGAAAATTAACCAAAGGGCGAATATACTAGCTCTAACAAGGTGTATTGGTGCATATCTCCCTCCGTGGTTAAGGGTTAACTTACATGACATACAAAAAATATTGTTTTCAGAATTTGATTAGAGGTTGCAGAGTTAACTGGTCAATAAAAAAAAATAAAAAAAAAGAAAATTAAAATTTTTTATTATGAAATAAATAATGTAAAGGAAAAATAAAATCTAACAACAGTGTGAATACTGTTATTGAGGGGATAGATACTTCGAACATACAAATGTATGTCTATACGTGTAACAATCCGAGCGTTTGGGTCATATGAACTTCGCATTTCATATATTGTCAAACGAGTAAGTAATGAGTAAATTGTCTATTTAAAGTTTGAAATTTTTAGATGAAATTTTTATGTTATAAGAGACCGTTTGAATATAATAATAATATATTATATTCGAACCTGCTCCGTTTTTTACGAAACTTAGGTTGAGTCGTAGAGAAAAATAAGCTCGTCACAACGACATATTTGAAATTTCATGATACGCTATATATTAAAAGTTATAAGAGAAAAGCGAGTTAAGCAGCTGAATTAATTATAATAATATAATAATATATAATAAAATAATAATATAATCACTTTTCAATGGCAAGAATTTGCAATTCAATTGTATCGTCCCACATCGGAAACTTCATCTGAACTTTATCTCACATAGCCTCTGAAACTTTTTCATCTGCCTTCTGCTCCCTTATAAATAGAAGTTTTAAGGTTGAATTTTAACATAAGTTTCTTTAGAACGCTCTAATATAAAGAGAATCCCGAGTTCTCAATATCCCGTTGGGTGTTGCTAGTAGTCGTTTTGATACTCGAGTAGGAGCACGACTAGAAGCGCGAGTAGGGGAGACTCTACATTAAATTGCCGTAGATAGTTTTCAGGTACGCCTTGTTTAAGGTTATGTTTAATTATTATTATAGTCGTTATTATTATTAGTATTATCGTTGTAGGTATTAGTATTAATATAGTTATATTAATATTATTATTATCATCTTTATAGTTATTATTATTATTATAATTGTTATTTTTATTGTTATAATTAGTATTATTATTATTTGTTATTTTTAGTGTTATAGTAATTATTATTGTTATTATTATTATTATTAGACTTTAAGGTTATCATTATGGAAGTTATTGGGTAACCCCGAGTGTTGGCTCGAGTATGATGGAAACGGCCGAGTTATACCAACTAGTAAGTATTGTACCAAAGGGTTGGCATAGGATAAAAGAAAGTGTCTGAGTAAAACCAATAAATAGAAAAAGATAACGAATCATCCCTGAAATTATAACTAGCTAGAATATTGCTTAAATAATGTTATTTTGCCTATAGGATAATACCTAATAGCAGTGAACCTGAGCAGACGATATCACTGACTTGATTGATTGAGGTGAGTTCCTCTGAACTGTTTTATAAAACGGGATGTGATATTCTGATAACTGGTAATAATTATAAAATTGACTATCAATAGCATCTGTGATATGTGACAATACTTGATAGGATACTTGAGGGCTGCTTGTATGATTCTGCTTTAGCCAGTGGAGTTTGTATACATAGCCTAGTTATGTGAATTTATATTGTGCTTACTCTGTTCCTATCTGTTTGTCATGGCTGTATCTGCTTGATGCAATAGTCAATAATAACATGTTTTGAATTTTGAATAATATCATGTTTATGAACTCACAAGCTTTATGTTGAGTCCCAAATGTTTTTATTTTTATGGACACACATCCTAGGTGCCAAGTGATTGCAGGGATTGAAGATTACGAACTAGTTTATGAGAAAATAAAGTTCTAGAATGTTGTTGAAGATTTTGGATCTCTAGTATAGTTAAACTGATGTAATGGTATTATCTATTATAACAAATGTATTGTACACTTTGATGTATAATTAAAGTTAGACTTCCGCTATTTACTCTATAACCCCTATGTGTTATGTATACCGAATGCGTAACGCTCCCCACGGTAAGCCCTGTGAGGCAGGTGTTACAATACGTAAAGAGTTATTATGAGCCGAGCAGAGCCGAGTTGGCTCGCTAATACGAGCTTTTCTCGAGATGAGTTTTTTTCAAGTTTTTCTCAAGCGAACTTGGAGTCGTGAACTTTTTATAAAACCCTATGAGTTTTCGACTTGGGAGGCTAGGCTTTTTGATACACACAACAAAATTTGGTTCCTCCAATGGGCTTTTTGATACAGACAGCAAATTTATTTTTTCACGAATGATAAATTTTTCCACTATTTTTATGGGCTTTCTTATGGGCTTTTTGATACACATATTTTTTTGTGCTTGCATGAATAAATTATTTATGGTGTATTTATTTATTATATTATTAATTATATTTTGAGATTTTATATTACAATAAATATTCAAAATCCTGGGCGGACGTAGGAATACTTTTTCCAGTCGATTCATTTTTTTCTGGTTCGTAGTCGTGCATATCTCAACTTAATGTCAGAGCTTTTGGTGATTCGGTCAAGCCACATGATAAAATACTTTTTTTTTTTGGAAAGTAAATTTCATAAAAGCACAGCCACGAGCGACCTCAAAAACAAAGACCCACGGGCCAACAAACCAAAATTACATACCGTTTAACGGATATTTACACCAATCACTCCAATCTATACTATCCACTTTAGATCTATGTTTAAACCAAAAATACGACGTCATTTTAATGTTCTCCACCACTTCAATCGCCCTTCGCCGCTTTGTATTGAAAATGTGATCATTCCGTTCAATCCAAATAGACCATACAGTACAAAAAACAATGCCACGGATGATGTGCCTGCCTTTTTTTGAAAATGGCTGGGTACTAGTAATCTCCATTAGGTCTGCAACATCAAATATAATTAATGGGTTTAAACGACACCAATCCTCCACCCAGTTCCACACTTCGGCACTAAAGAAACACCCTGTGAATAAGTGAGTGTTCGTTTCGACCTCCGTGTTACACAGATCGCATAGATCTCCAAACCATAATCTTAACTTTCAAAGGAGCCCAAACCTTCCATCGCATTTTGACACGGCTGATATTTATCGGCTCTGCAGCCAGCAGTCTCTTGGCACTAGAGACCGAAAACATCCCGGACGAGCATGCCTTCCATCTCTATTTATCTTGACCACCTTTCCAATCAAAATTATAAATGTTGTCTAATAAATCAAACAACTCAGAAACTTCAGCAGAAGAAGATGGGGCTGACCTCCAATGTCACGATATATTTTTAACTCCATTAATAACCTTCATTCTCTCAGAAACCAACACCCACTTGTGTTGCTCAAGTCTGAATAAATTAGGATAACACATCCGAAGAGGTTCTGCACACAGCCAGGAGTCAGTCCAGAACCTGACCGAAGAGCCATCCCCCATAATACCTTCGAAAAAGCTGACAAGATTAGTACCGCTCCCTATCTTTTTGCCACAAATCTTAGTGATTTGTTTCCAACATCCACTAGCGAAAACGGTACAAGGAAGAGGAAACCACGATCTACCACGGCCATGACACCCAATAATCACTTTCTTCCATAAACAATTCCCTCCCGCTTTAAAACGCCACGCCCATTTAAGCAGGAGCGCGTCGTTTACAACCTCCATTTTAGATAAGCCGAGACCACCCATATTCTTGGGGGTGGTTATGACATCCCAAGCCACCCAATTGATCTTTTTATCCGTACTACAACCCGCCCAAAGAAAACGTCGCATAATCGCCTCGATGCTCTCTAAGACCGCCTTTGGAGCTTTATAAAGAGAGAGATAATAGATGGGCAAATTCTCTAAGACGGATTTAATAAGGACCAAACGGCCACCCATGGATAGGTGCTTAACTTGCCAACTCGCCAACCTATTCTTAATGGTATCAATCACCAAACTCCACTTATTGATTCTTGTCATTTTTGCTCCAACTTTGATACCCAAATAGACAAAGGGTAACACACCTTTTCTACAACCCAACACATCCAACATACTCTCCACTTCTCCATCTTCCGTGCCAATCCCATATAAATTAGACTTATGAATATTGATACGGAGTCCCGAACATAGATAAAAGATTCGAAGAATACGCGCCGTGTTTTGGATATTCTCTATAGACCATTCACCAATAATTAAGGCGTCGTCCGCAAAGAAAAGATGGTTAAAACCCACATTGTCATCCGATAGAATAATGCCTTTAATAATTCCCATGTTAGAAGCCTTTTTCAACATCCAAGAAAGACACTCCATAACAATAAGAAATAAAAAAGGAGAAATCGGATCTCCTTGACGAAGCCCTTTTTCACTTTTGAATTGGAAAGTCGGTGAGCCATTGACGAGCACCGAAGCATAAGCCGACTCAATCACTCCTTTAATCCATTTGCACCAACGATCATGGAACCCCATCTGAGAAAGTAAAGACAACAAAAATCGCCAATTTACATTGTCATAAGCCTTCTCAAAATCAATCTTTAGGATATAAGCCTTTTTCTTCTTTCTTTTTAAGCACTCCAACACTTCATTAATCACCAGCGGCCCATCCAAAATAAAGCGCTTAGAAAGAAAAGCCGATTGATTCTCAGAAATAAGTTTACCCATCACCTTCTTGAGACGATTAGCAATGACTTTAGACACAACCTTCTAATAGCCCCAATCAGAGTAATGGGTCTGTAGTCTTTGAGACCCACAGGCGACTTCACTTTGGGGATCAAAGATATGAAGGCCGAACCGCATCCATGGCTTATAGAACCTGTGTCATGAAAATAAGATAGAATACTGTGAAAGTCTCCTGCAAAAACATCCCAAAAATGTTTAAAAAACCCGAAATTGAAACCATCGGGGTCAGGGGCCTTATTAGACCCACAACCAAAAACTGCTTCTTTAATCTCCTGCAAAGAAAAAAGTGGCGGTCAACGCGTCACCATCTTGGTTGCTTAGACGGAATATGTCATCGCACAATATAGAAGGCCGAACCGGAGTATGCTCTTTAAAATGACCCCGAAAAAATTTTAAAACCTCCTTCTTCACTAAGGCCGGCTTGGAAATCCAATCTCCTCTAATCTCCAACCCATGTATCGTATTTCTAGCCTTGCGCCCATTCACCACACTATGGAAAAAACTTATGTTCTCATCCCCCAAAGAAGCCCACTTAACTCTAGATTTTTGTCTCATGTCACGATTTTTAAAATTCTCAATTTCTTAAATACTTTTTAAGCATTCAGTCCACACCCATAAATCTGCCTCATCCAACTCTTTCTCCTCCATAAGTCTTTCCATGTCCTCTTTTTCTTTGACCAAGTGAAATCTTGAATTATTAAATGATATTTCATAGGATATATATTATATTCTTATCCAAACAAATTAAGTAATCAGCTAGAATGTTAGATAAATTTTCTAAAAATAATATTTATTATAAAATAAAACTAAAGGAAAACAATAAATAAAACGAATCATTGTCATCTTGATGTGTCATAAAAGTTAAAAAGAACGGTAAAGTAATAAAAAATGATGTGTAGAAGCAATAACAAATTCAAGAGAGATTTTTTCGTAAGAGTTATCATTCGAATACGTATAATGAATTGAGATAAATATTTGTATATTGCACATAAAATAACTAGTGAGATACTTGATAACAGTTAAAAAAAATTCTTTAGTCACTTGACTCTTGTACCAAACATTTGAGCTGCCATATAGATCATATGTTAGAACGTATTTTATATTATCGAATTATAGTTAAATGATCGCTTTAATTTAACACCAAACGCAACCATATTATACACGAATTATGAATACTCTAATGATTAAAAGTTAACAATATATGTGTGGACCCCTACCTTCTATGAAAAAGATTAGGTATTAATATATTATTGACTTTAAGGTTAACTTCTGCTTTTATTGTGCTGTAATTTGTTCATCCGTTGCTCTATGTAAGTTCTCTCTATTATCATTCTCCTTTTTAATCAAATCTTTCAATATATATATTTTAGTTATGGAGTAACCTCTACTTTTTGAACATGTTGAAATTGCTTGCCTATTGGCTTTAGGAATTGCAAATAATCTTATGTATCTCCTAAAAAAACATTGAGTATAATTAACAAGTTCATTTTCTACAACGACTAAGTTAATGGGTTAACTTGGGTTGTTTTTTTGTCCCAAACGAGTGAAATGAAGAAAAATTATCTAAAAGAGAAGCAAGACAAACAAGTTGAAAGTCACCTAAAATCCAACTTTAATGCATACAAACATCTAAATTGTTTTATGAAAAATCAATTATTACTGTAATATTATTGTTCTCGTAATCATAACAAGACCATGTAATTGTAGGCTAATTAAAAATGAATATTTGGAATTACAAAATGGCAGGTTGGATCAGTGTGATATATTGCTTTTGAGCTATGATTGTTTTATGCATGGATTGAAAGGAATTTGTTTTTCAAAACTAGTTTAATTACAACTCTTCAACTTTATTTGCTACGGTTGTTAAGAATTGGGTGGATGATGAAGCTATTCTATTGTTCATGGTTAGCTTTTCATCAGTAACATAGATAATGAGTGAGTTTGGGTGTAATATGAAATCTTCAAATGATCTTATTACTTATTCAAAACAAAGATATGCTAATTGTATAATTTTCTAGATTTTGGTTGATGTTTTCATCATATAAAATGATGCTCATGATTTTGATATATCTAATGAGCCTTTGTTCCTCTAAATTAAGCAATTAAAGTGCATCATTAGCTGAATGTCATACGTCAACAGTTTAGAAATCAGTGGAGTAGTTGATCTGTGGTTAAAGCGGTACTCTAGCAGAGAACCCCAACAGTGGATCGATAGCGGATAATCGGCAGCAACACTTGCTACTAATATGTATTTCAGATATGTTAAAGATAAGTTGTACGAAAACACAAGTTCAACCATGATGATACAAGCCGTGGGTAACGGGTTTCTACATCTCAATTTTGTTATATGCATCTGAGATCATATTTTATACTGACCACGATATGGGATTGGCTTATAAATTATTTTTAAGTGTTATCAAATATGTACTTCACATTAAATAGTTAGTGCTTTATTTTGACGAGTTAATTGGATCACTAATGGGCCATTGCCCCACCCGGTCATCTCTAGTACTAAAATATGAAACCGATAGCATCTTTAGAAAGGAAACTTACATCAACTGAGAAAACCCGTTGGTCAACCTGAAACCCCCTTTTATTTTTGCTACGGTTGGGACTTAAACCCAAGACCTTCAACTATTTTTATGAGAACCTAAGGTAGCTCACCTTAACTACTTGAACTAAGGATCATTGGTAAATAGATAGTTAGTACCCAAAATAATTTGATGTTTTTTTCTCTTTTATGTGAATACCAATTATCGTTTCCAAGACGTGAAGTGAAGACTCCTGTAGTAACGCGTGGGTTACAATTCTAGTTTTTATTATTTTGTTACCAGTTTTACCCACGTATTTAACGTTGGGGGGCAAACTTAAATTAAATGATAAAAGTACTTTTTAATTATAAAACAGAAAACTTTAAATTATAAATATTCATTTTTAGATGTAGGCTATTATTTTAACAATAATAAGATGATAATGTGGACAATAAGATTATAAAGATATAATATGAAAATGCCAATTTAGTTTATATTAAATATCTAAAATGTCATTAATTAAACCATGATTAATAAAATTTCATTTCCACGTCAGTCATGTAATTTTTTACTTGGTTAGGAAGAATAACGACAGATAAATAAGACATAAAAAACTTGGAACTTTTTAAGAAATACTAAAATATCCTAAAGGGCATCGGCGCATCGCATTAACAAAAATCTTTAATTAATGTAAACTTGGAACTCTTGATTTATATAGTGTCTCAAAATTTTTTAGAAATAGAAGTATATATGTAAACTTAGCTGATATATTTGGGTTTTAATCTAAAAGTATTTATAAAAAAAAGTAACACCACCAGGAACAAATCTTTTAGTTTATCGTTGTTGGTGGCTAGCTCAAATAAAAGATAAAGATTTATAATGTAAACATTAGAAAGACTTCTGACTTTTTTGTTCGCTTAGAGCCTTGAAATAAATTTATAAGTTTTGACACTTTGATATAAAAAAGGTTAACAATATAAAAACTTATCAATTGAAATATTTGATTTGGTATTTAATGATGATGCAGTAAGGAAATATCACTAATCTTGTATGAGTGAGTATATATATAAACATATGAATTTGTATGCAATAATTGAAAATTTTTAGAAGCATGAAACATTGATTAAAAAACTAGAGTAATAAGGTTTTCTTATTTATCATACCAATTTATTGTTTTGTAGTGAATCTCATATCCTATGTGTGTGTATGTAGATGACTTATTATAAAGTAAAAGAATCAAGAAAAAAGTAAAAAACTATTAATATATGAGAAAAACGTAAGTCCACCTCTAGTCGATCACAAGACTTAGAGTTAACTTATTTTTTTAGTTATTTAATGAGTATTTGAGTAAATTATGATATTATTTTTAAATTATTGTATAAATAATTTTAAATTTAAACAAAAGTCACTAAACAAATACCGAGTTACATATACACAACACAAAATTTTACATGTGCAACTCATGAGTACATATACGTTACTCTCTGATATTTACAATTTCACATAACTTATATTTTTCTACCTTCCCCTTAATTAAATATTCATTTGTATTTAATAATTTAATAAAGCCTTCAAACACGTGATAAGGATCTCCCAATTGCATGTGTCAATGTCGCACATGTTTTAATCCACTTTACAGTGACAATTATCACCAGAAAGTGGGAAATTTCTCCACACCATTCACTGGTCATGTGAACTGACAAACGAAATTGGTCATCTGTACGTTTTCTAACATCCTTCAAGAACTCCTGTGACTATCATCACTATCATACAAAATCACTTAACATTTCTACACCATACGTTACATACATGAAACCCTCTTGCAATTCTACATTTACAACTCCTGCTACAGCATCAGATCCACTTGATCTCATCACTGCTGCAAGTTCCCCATTTCTTCTTCATTGCTGTTTCTCTGGGTCAACTGTTGATGGCTGCTTAGTCTTCTCTTATCTGTAATATCTCCCCCTCTCTCCCCCTCCCTCCCTCCCTCTCTCTCTCTCTCTCTCTCTCTCTCTCTCTC
>BJCO01072623.1:0-15781 GCA_018326465.1 Flaveria floridana
ATTTTTATTGACTTGTTGAGTTGATTTTCTACTTCATTCTGGAAGGTTTTGAACATTTCAAAAGCTTCATCTTTGTGTCTTAAGAAGTACACATGCCCATATCGACTATAGTCGTCGGTACAGGTAATGAAGTATCTTTCATTATACCTTATCACTGACTTAAAATGACCACATACATCCGAATGTATGATACCTAATAAATATTTTGCCCTTTCAATTTTGCCACTAAAAGGTGTCTTAGTTATTTTGCCTTGTAAACAAGATTCACATACATCAAATGAATCATACTCACTTGCTTTTAAAAAACCATTCTTTTGAAGTGTTTGTATGTGCTTCTTGTTTATATGACCAAGACGGTAATGCCAAAGATAGGTGTCACTCAAATCCAATTTGAGCTTCTTGGTGGTGGTTTGGTACAATGAGTTATCATATAATGTGTTTTGATGAACCAATACATAAATACCATTAATAGGAATAGCTTTAATATAAAAGACGTCATTTAAAGAAACGTGAATTTCATTTTCAATTAATGTCAAAACATAACCGTATTGTCTTAATTGGGCAACTTAAATAGTATACCTAGTCAAACTAGCAGCATACAAAACATTGTTCAAAATTATTTCCAAACCATTTGGAAGCTTCAAGATTTAGTCCACTCGGTCTTCAACTTAAACTTTTGCCCCATTCCCCATGTAGAGGCTAACATCCCCTTACTTGAAGTCTTTACTTCTTTTTAACCCCTGCAACAAATTGCAAATATGAGTCCAACATACGGTATCCAATACCCATGTGTTAGAGGATCTTAAATTGAGATAAATATGAATCATGAAAATTGTAGCTGAGGTTTGCCCGACATCCCTCTTAGCTTTCAACTCTTTGAGATGGACAGGACAATTTCTTGCCCAATGTCCTATCTCCCCACACTTAACGCATGGGTCATTGAAAGTGACCTTTTGCTTCTTCTCCACTGGTTTTGTTGGTGGCACTTTTACCACTCCCTTTCCCTTTCCCCCAACATACCCTATACCCTTCGCAACACTTGCCTTGGGTGCGGGGTGAGTCCACTTCTTGTTCCCACCTTCATTGATGGTGAGAACGGGTAAAACCCATTTACCCATGACCGCCTCGGCTGTTTTGAGCATAGTATGAAGCTCACTTATGTTCTTGTCCCACCCATTAATGTTATAATTCATAACAAAGTTGTCAAACCTTTTTTACAAAGAATTGAGGATCAAATCCGTAGCCAACTCTTTAGAGACGGGACAATTAAGCCTTTTGAGGCGGTCTATGTGGCTCTTCATCTTAAGTACATAAGATGAGACCGATTGGGTGTCATCCATACGACATGCAGGAGTGCTCGAATCGTTTCGAAGCGCTATACCCTTGCTTGTTGTTGGAACGTTTCCTACAACTGGGTAATCATGTCGTATGCTCCATGATTTTCGTTCTCCTTTTGGAGATCCAGAGTCATACTTGCCAACATGAGGCAAGATACTTGGACCGAATCCTTAGTGTATTTCACTCAATTATTGTAGGCCTCCTCATCTTCCTCATTGGGTTCATCGGGAATCGGATCGTCTAAAATATATGACCGTTTCTTTTGCTTGAGAACAATTCTCAAGTTTCGAAACAAATCAAAAAAGTTGTTATGGTTAGACGCTCCTTTTGGAGAATGGTTCTTAGTGATAGGGTATGAGAGGATGGGATATCATTGTTTTCATTGTTGGTGGCCATCTACAAAATTTAACAAAGTTCAATTTCAGTATTTTTGATATTATCATATTTTAATTATTAATACCCTTTTATGTGTCGTACATATTAAAATTCGAGAATCCAATGTTATACTTAAATAGTGGTTAGGTGACCTTTATCTCATTCTTTAAATTAACAAGGTTATCAACGTTTGACAATTACAACCCTTTGCAACTTCTAGAGGTATGGGATCGACTTAAACATCATATGTATAGTTCGCATGTTTATCCCATCAACACCTTTTGTAAACCACATTGTAGGTGATCCATTTAACATGTTTTGCAAAGCAAGTCACCCTACCTACACACACATGTGAGTTTACCAATACAAGTGGTTAGGTGACCTTTATCCCACAAATATGGTATTCCGACCTCAAATCACAAGTTCCCTCAAAATGGTTAGGTGACCTTTATCCCATTAAGAGTTTCCAAGTGACTCAAGTGTTGTGAAAAAGGACGGTGTTAAACTTGTTTTCAAAAGGGATTTTAGTTTCCATAATTCTAGTTTAGAAAACTCTATGTACCTTGTATTTGCATGCTTTCAAACACATGGTACCCTATGGTTCCTTTTATTTAAAATCATTATTCCTTTTAATAACTTTTTATTAACTAGTTAATGATAAAGAAGCATTTTATTTCAGCTTTTTATGTTTATTAATTAGTTTGTTATGCACATCCATATATCAAACAACCAACATAAAATAAACAACCAAACAAGTACAACCATACAATCACAAGTGCATAACCATATCCACTAAGTTGACGACACTTGTTTTCCATCACTAGTGTTGTCATTTGGTCTTTCCTAAGAGTTTATAATAACACCATAAAATGTGTCCATGAACTCCCACCTGAATCCGCAACCAAATGCTTCAAGTGTCCATGTCTTTGTGTCCTTCCTTTGTATCTTCCATTGAGTCTTCAACTTGTGCATCTTCTTTTACAAAAATTATATCCTAATACAATTTTTCTAATAAAAGAAATGCACCTAATCTATTTATTACATAACCAAAGAATAAATAAATTACAACCCAAAAGATACACATACAAAATTATTATTACAACCCTTTAATGAATAAAACCAAACATGACAAAAAACATTCAACTATGTCCAAAACACACTTGGTCAAGGCTATGTTATACATCAAAGCATGTATCTAGATAAAATAATCAAGAACAAAATAAACTCCCTCTTAACCCTCAAAATTTCAGCCAACATAAACCAAGAGTTTTAGGGTATTTGTCCAAACAAAATAATCAACCACTTGACATCAATCTTTCAAGATTTATTCTAAAGCATGTAAGATTAAACTTGAAAGACAAGGGACTCATCTATCCAAAACAAATCATCCCTTAATGGGTTGATAATGTCCAACAAAACTAATTTTTCTTGGACTTTTGAAGCAAGTTTTCCACATAACCGGCTCTAGATGCCATTGTTGGGTTTCTAACACTTTTATCAAAGTTGTTTAACCATTTAAACACAAATACGCAGTGGATCTAAGTGATTTAAAACTTGTTTTAGATGCTGAAAATAAACCATTTTATAATCAATAAAACAAACCCAAGAACAAGGATCATATATGTTAAAAAAATGCAATCAAAACGTAAACAACCACAGGGTGTTCTTAGAATACAACCTTTCAAGAACAAGATGATATGATATGGATAACAATAAAAAAGATGATACTCTTGAATGTAAACCTCCAAAGTTGAAGGCCTCAAGCTAGTATACTCACAATCTCTAGCAAAACCACCCAACTTTTTGGGAAGTTAATCACCAAAAATCTTCTTCAAATCCCTTCTTCTTGGTCTGAAAATTGCAAGGAGAAAGAAAGAGGTGAGTTTTGCACTTGTGTGTGAGAGAGAGTGTGGTGGAGTGTGTTAATGAAAATGGTTAGTGTCTTGTAATAATCAAGACAAGGAATCCCAATGTGAGATACCAAGGGGCGACATAAATTTCAAATGGGTTCCCACCCATTTAAAATTTTTACCATTCATTATTTACTTATAAGTTTTATAAAATTAAACCCTTTTAATTTTTTATAACTTAACCACACTTTTATTTGTTGTTATTTAACCTATTTAAATAACATTACAAATAATATCTCATGAACAACATTTCCATATAATTTGTTCTATTTCAAATGCAATAATTTAGATAACCCATTTTCTAAATTGTGGTCAATATTTAATTGCCTGATCATATCAACAAATAAATATTTATTGGTGTTTGTTTAGCTTGTTATTGGGTATGAGCCGACTTGGATCATAACGTACTAACCACATCAATCTTGTATGTGTCTTGGCCATATAAGATCCAACATAGAATATGCATGATGAGATGATGAATGTATTATATGCATATGTATATGAGTTGTTATCTTTTATTAGGTTTCAAAATGTATTTATACGTCTTATAATGTGTGATTTTAACCCATGAGGGTTCACACATAGGGGGATCAGTCTAGGTGACTGAACCCATAGTACGAAATGGGATCCTTGTCATTCGACCCCGGGCTTTGTGCCAATATATGATACGGCTTCATGCCAGATAGAAACGGGGCTTTGTGCCTAGAATGGTGGCTTTGGGCCACGAGCTTTGTGCCAATTAATAAAAGAGCTTTGTGCTCGAAATGGTGGTTTCGGACCGTGATGGGGGAAAAGCCCGACAGGATCAAGAATTAGTACCAGATGAGCGAGATGATAAAGTATGAAACGAAGAAAGTAATGAAGTACGAAATGAATATTAACGAAAGATAGTGATAAAGTACGAGACGAACATTAACGAAAGGTAAGGATAACGTATGAAACGAGTAATAACGAATGAAATGACAAAGTACAAAACGAAAGAACACGTACAGTAATGAATGAACATGTGTGATAGTGAAGAAAGTGTTATGAAAAAGAGTATTTTTACGTATGAAACGTACAAAGTATTTTGATGATTATAAAACTAGAACTCACTCGGCAACGCTGAATTTTATGTAGTTTTAGTTGGCAGGTAAAAGTTGTTAAGGATGGCATGCAGGGAGGCTACTTGGCAGGGCAAGACTGGCATCCATTCACGCATGTGATTATTATTGTTTTGTAATGAAATTAGTGAAAGATTCGTTTGTAGTAAACAGTGTTGTATTGCATAACAACAGTAATTATTAATAAAACAAATAGTTTTTGATAATGACTTCCGTTGTGATATTTTATGAAATTTATAATAATATGTATGTTTAGTGCTATGAAGGACCTAATATTTGGTTCCCGGGAACAGGGCCTTACAAGTTGGTCTCGGAACCAAAGTTTAAGTGAATTAGGTCAATATTTTCAAAACCTAATCTTAAACTAAAAATGGGATAAATGGAGGGATGTGAGGCTGAGTAGCTACATGCCATCAGGTATTTCTTTTTAAAGTTAATTGGAGTTATGTGCTAGTTGATTATGTGTTCTTAGTAGATTTAGATACTGATGTAGTCAGGATAGGAAATGCTTGTGGTATGAAGAGTAAAGTAAGTGGCTAATCATAACTGGCCACTGTAATTAGGAACTCACTATACTTAACATAAACTGAGCTATTCCTTGAATGACCTTGTTAGTGTTTGAATCTTATAGTGATTAGAGAATCGCTGGGGGTAAATAATCTAAGGCCTCTAGGATAGGAGTACAGGGAGTATGTGGTGCTGAACCGCATGTCACTAGGAATAAGGCTAAGACTGCTGAGAGGGCACGTGAAGAGCCCGAAGTGCATCACCAGGAGGGTGGTGATGAGAGTGCAAACTTAAGGGCCTCAGTGAAAGAGGTGGTAGTAGAGGAAGTGCATCAAGTCATGCAGATGATTCTGCCATCTGTAGTGACTGAAGTGATTAAGGCGGTAAGAGAGGACGAGAAGAAAGAGAGGAGAAGGACCAGCGAAAGGGAGGAAAGGGAGCGATTAGAGACTGAGACGATTGTCTCGAGTAAGGAGGAGGAGGAAGAAGCGATACAGGAAACTGCATGTGGTTGCAACAACGGGGCATTTCAGAGGTGCAAGCCCCCAACATTTGATGGAAATGGCACTGCTGCTGCTACTCACCGGTGGGTAAGAGAGATAGAGGCGGTACTCGATATCAGTGACTGCCGAGAGGTCTAGAAGGTGAAGTTTACTACCCACTCAGTTATGGACACGGCCTTATGTTAGTGGGACAATATTGTCCAGGTTGAGGGTAGCAGGGCCATCAGCAGGATGAGGTGGTCGGAGTTGAAGAAGCTAGTGATGGAGGAATTCTGTCCTCACCGGGAACTCGATAAGATAGAGAGGGAGTTCCAGCAGCTGGAGGCTGGTACCATGACATAGCAGCAATACATCACCAAATTTAATGAGATGGCAAAGTTGGTGCCGGATCAGGTGACGCCGGTGTCAAGAAAGATCAAGAAGTACATCCAGGGATTGCCAGCTGACGTGCGCAGGCATTTGATCACTGCCCGGTCGGGTACCTTTCGATCGGTGGTAGACATGGCGGGTAGGCTGTATGATGAGAGGGAAGTGGCAGTAGTCGAAGTGAAGAAGACGAGTGATAGTGATAAGAGCTGGGGAAGGAAGAGGTTTGGACGTGGAGGTTTCACTCGAAACAACAAAATAAGGAAAGTGGATGACCGGAGGATGGTGTCCTCAAGTTCGGGGGTGAAGAAGTGTGGTAAATGTGGAAGAGAGCACGTTGGTGAGTGCAAGTGAGGGATGAATGCGTGATTTAAATGTGGGAAGCCTGGTCATGTGGCGAAGGTATGTGGACTTATACGGTGTTATAATTGCGGTGAGGAAGTCCATGTGAGCAGGGACTGCAAGAAGCCACGGGCCGAAAGTTTAGGAACGAAGAAGAAGCCAGAAGAAGGAGGACAGAGGACAACTTCTAGAGCCTTCATGATGACGCGGGAGGAGGCCAGAGAAGATCCTGATGTCGTGTCACGTATGTTTCTTGTAAATTAAATTTATGCCTCAATATTATTTGACTCTGGTACTAGTAGGAGTTTTATTTCTACTGCTTTCTGTGATAAGCTATACGTTAGTTAGTAGAAGTATTAGTGAGCCTTTCGCTGTAGAAACCGCTATTGGTAAGTCCACTAGAATTACTGATATGATAGAGGACTGTGCCATAGAATTAGAGGGTCATAGGTTTTCTGCAAAATTGCATGTGATGCCCCTAGGTGGATTTGATGTAGTACTAGGGATGGATCGGTTAGCAACCTATGAAGTGAACATCGTGTGTCGCAAGAAAATGATTTGACTAGTTGTGCCCGATGGAAGTTCGGTGATAGTGTACGGCAATCGTGTTACTACAATTCCGAAGCTGATTTCGATGGCGGTGGCGGGGAAGTGCATGAGACGTGCATGTAGTGCTTACCTGGCCTACGTAAAGGATGTGGATGTGTTAGTACCACAGTTGTCCGATGTACCACTAGTATGTGACTTCCCAGGCGCGTTTCCAGAAGATTTACCGGGAGTGCCACTGGTTTGCGAAATTGAGTTTCAGATTGATTTGATACCCGGTGCTCAACCCGGTTCTCAAGGCGCCATATTGATTAGCTTCGATGGAGATGAAGGAACTAATGGCTCAACTGCAAGAGTTAATGGATAAAGGCTTCATTCGACCAAGTATCTCTCCTTGGGATGCTTCGGTTTGTTTGTAAAGAAGAAGGACGATAGCATGCGGAAGTGCATCGACTACCGAGAGCTGAACAAATTAGCGGTAAAGAATCGGTATCCATTACTAAGGATTAATGACTTGTTTGATCAGCTAGAAGGTGTCAGTTTGTTCTCAAGGATTGATCTTCGATCTTGTTACCACCAGCTGGAGGTAAAGGAGCAAGATATCCCTAAGACAGCTTTTCGTACGCGTTATAGGCACTACGAGTTCCTCGTCATGTCTTTTGGATTAACTAACACGCCAGCTGCCTTCATCGATTTGTTGAACCAAGTGTGTCGGCCTATGTTAGATAAATCAGTGATTATGTTTATTGATGATATCCTGATTTATTCAAAGAACGAGGAAGAACATGCCAACAACATACGTGAGGTGTTGGAGACCCTTAGACGAGAGAAGTTGTATTCCAAATTCTCTAAGTGTGTTTTCTGGTTACGTGAAGTTCAATTTCTGCGTCATGTGGTGAATTGTGAAGGAATTATGGTAGACCCAGCGAAGGTTGAGGCAGTGATGCAATGGAAGTCTCCAAAGACGCCATCCGAGATTCACAGCTTCTTGGGTTTGGCGGGTTATTATAGGAGATTCATCCAAGACTTTTCCAAGATAGCCTCACCTTCGACCAAATTGACTCGCAAGGATGTGAGTTTGTGTGGGGTCGAGAGCAGGAGTGTGCTTCTAAGGAGTTGAAAGTGAAATTGACTCAAGCTCCTGTCTTGACATTACCCAAAGGGAGTGAAGACTTACTGGTATATTCAGATGATTCCTATTCGGGATTAGGTTGCGCATTAATGCAACGGGGAATGGTGATAGCCTAAGCATCCCGACAACTGAAAACCCACGAAGTCAACTACCCTACACATGATTTGGAGTTAGCGGCAGTGGTTTTCGCATTGAAGATTTGGAGGCATTACTTATACGAGACAAAGTGCACCATCTTCACCGACCACAAAAGCTTGAAGTACTTCTTTGAATAAAAGGACCTCAGGTTAGAGCTCATCAAAGATTATGACTATGAGATCCACTACCATCCGGGCAAGGCCAATGTTGTGACCGATGCCTTAGCCAAAAGGAGACACGCGAGCCAATTCGGGTGAAGGCTTATCAGTTGTTTATGACCGCTGATGTGATGACACAGGTGAAAGAATTCCAAGAGAAGGCGTTAAAAGAAGATCGCCTTAATTCATAGCGAATGAAGGGTTTAGTTGTAGAGTTGGGTGAAAACTCTCTCGGTATGAGGACCCAAAATGGAAGGATGTGGATTCCCCAATACTGAGATCTAAGGGGACGAATTATGGACGAGGCTCATAAGACTCGATAATCTATTCATCTAGGTTCCACGAAGATGTATCAAGACATGAAGAAAGATGGTATGAAGCGTGATGTAGGGGAGTATGTGAGCAAGTGCCTTACTTGTTTGCAAGTGAAGGCAGAACATCAGAAACCATACGGGAAATCCAACCGTTGGATGTACCCAAATGGAAGTGGGAGCACATCACCATGGATTTTATTACTAAGCTACCTCGTACGGCAAGGGTGTGTGATACCATATGGGTGATTGCGGAACGATTGACGAAGAGTGCTCACTTCCTACCGATCCGCAAGACGTATTCTTCTAAAAGATTGGCGGATCTGTTCATTAAAGAGATTGTATCTCATCACAGTGTGCCGGTGTCTATCGTGTCAGATCATGACATCCGTTTTACATCGAAGTTTTGGAAGAGATTCCATGATGCGATGGGGATGAGGCTACATATTAGCACAACTTATCATCCTCAAACGAACGTTCAGTCTGAGAGGACGATCAAGACGCTTGAAGATATGCTTTGGGCATGTGTGATCGATTTTGGAGGAAGCTGGGATGATCACCTACCATTAGCTAAATTCTTGTACAATAACTGTTATTATGCCAGCTTTGGGTATGCCACCGTACAAGATGCTATACGGCAGGAGGTGTCGGATGCCCATGTGTTGGGGTGATATTGGACAGAAAGAGTGGGGAAGCCTATAGGTGACTGAGGCTACAATTGAAAAGTTAGAAAGGATCAAGGCCTTTATGAAGGCAACGAAGGATAGACAAAAGTCAAACGCCGACAAGAGGCGTAGACCGATCAAATTTAAGGTGGGCGACCGAGTTATGTTGAAGGTCTCACCTTGGAGAGGAATCAATTGGTTCTGGAAGAGGGGTAAGCTAAGCCCGAGGTACATAGGACCTTTCCGAATGATTGCACGTGTGGGAGAGGTTGCCCACAGGTTAGCATTGCGAGATTAGTTAAGTGGAATCTGTCCGACATTTAATGTATCTCATCTGAGAAAGTGCTTAGCCAATAAAGATATGATTGTACCACTGAATGATATTGAAGTGGATGAATGGCTCAATTATATAGAGCAGCCAGTGGCAGTCATTGATCGAAAGGAGAAGAGATGAAGAATAAAGTGGTTCCACTGGTGCGAGTGCAGTGGAAGCACCTTAAGGGTTCAGAGTCTATGTGAGAGACTGAAGAAGAAATGAGATAGCATTACCCACAATTATTCGAAGAGTAATAAGTTTTAGGGACGAAACCCCTTTAAGGGGGGTGGACTTGTAACGCCCGAAATTTCTAGTTAGACAAAAGAAAAGAAAAATAATAAGAAAAGGAAAGTATTTTGAAAGAAAATAAAAAGAAGCCAAAGTAGAGGGGGTGTAAGTGTAAAAAGGACAATACATTATTATTTTATATTTTAAAAGGGGATGGCCACCCATAACATCCCATCCCATCTGCTTTTTGACAAAAGAAGAAGAGAAAAGCAGAAACCGCAGTTTCTCTCCGTAGTTCAAAAAGAAGAGGCTGAAATCTTCAAAGGTAAGCAAGATTTAGTATAATTAAGTTCGGTTTTAAGGATTTTGACCATGTAACCGAAATATACATCTTCTTATGTGTCTATATGGATTCGGGTAGGTGTTCTTGGTGTTTAGGTGTTAGAAACATCAAGATTTCATGACTTTGAGAGAGTTGTGCTAGGAAGCTGCAAAAGGTGAGTTTCTAGACCCCATGTTTACTTGTTTTACAATTTTTGGGGCTAAAAATGCGTGTAAACGATTTTTCTAAAAATTTATATGTATGACCGTATGAGTATATGTTTGTTTGTTGGTAGTTTATTGTTGTACATATTATGTTAGGGCTTAGAATGGTAGTGAAAGGCTTAGAACATGTTAAGACATTGTTTGGGACTGAAAAATATGTGAGAAACGTATGAAAGGGTGTTCATGCGCCCAAACAGGGCCCATGCGCTTGAATAATAGGCTTAAAAGACTAAGTATGACATGATGCGCCCAGACAGTAGCCCATGCGCCTACTATTTGCCTTAGAAATGTTTTAAGTAAGGTAATGCGCATGAACAGTGGTCCATGCGCCTGAACAGTGGTCTATGCGCCTGAGTTTTGGGCTGAAATGACTAAATGTAAGATGAAGCACCTGAATAGTGCCCATGCGCCCAAAAAAGCTCATGCGCCTAAGTGAAAGTGGTTAAGTGTAGCTTGATGCGCCTACGTAGTTGAGAAATGCCCAAACGGGGCTGATGCACCTAAATAGTGTCCATGCGCCCAACACTTAGAAAATTTTTCTGAATTTTGAGAAAAAATAGAATTTTAGGTTTTGACCCTTTTTTGACTTGTAGGCTGTTTTGGACTATTCTAAGCATGAAGAATTAAGGGTTTATGAGTGGAATATACATGATGAGATGATAAATGTATTATATGCATATTTATATGAGTTGTTATCTTTTATTAGTTTTCAAAACGTATTTATATTGTGATATAATATACGTTAAGTATTATGTTATTAGTTTACGTAGTATGATGAATGTGTGAATGAACGTAAAGTGTAATGTAATAAAGAGAAAGATAACAAAGATGAAAAGTGAAACGTAATGAAAGAAAGCAAAAGGCTTGCAAGCAGAAATAAAGAAGAATTACAACTCTTTGTGAGTTGATAGCTCAACTGTGTGTCTTATAATGTGCGATTTTAACCCATGAGGATTCACACACAGGGGGATCAGTCTAGGTGACTGAACCCATAGTATGAAACGGGATCCTTGTCATTTGACCCCGGGATTTGTGCCAATAAATGATACGGCTTCGTGTCAGATAGAAACGGGGCTTTGTGCCTTGAATGGTGGCTTCGGGCCACGGGCTTCGGGGCAATTAATAAAGGAGCTTTGTGCTAAAAAACGAGTACGAGACGAACATTAATGAAAGATAAGGATAAAGTATGAAACGAGTAATAACAAATGAAATGATAAAGTATGAAATGAAAGAACACGTACCATAACGAATGAACATGTGTGATAGTAAAGAAAGTGTTATGAAAAAGAGTATTTTCACATATGAAACGTATAAATTTTGATACTTATAAAACTAGAAATCACTCAGCAACGCTGACTTTTATGCATTATTAGTTGGCAGTTAAAAGCTGATGAGGATGGCACGCAGAGAGGCTAGTTGGCAGGGCAAGACTGGCATCCATTCACGTATGTTATTATTGTTGTTTGTAATGTAATCAGTGAAAGATTCTTTTGTAGTAAACAGTGCAATATTGCATAACAACAATAATTATTAATAAAACGAATGGTTTTTGTTAATGAAATCCGCTATGATATTTTATGAAATGTATAATAATATGTATGTTTAGTGCTATGAATAACCAACTGTGAGGTCCCCGGAAACGGGGCCTTACATTGTGTTTACGCATTGGAGGTTTAGAAGCAAGACCAAGCTCAGCAAAGTTAATAGAATCCATCGTTAATAAACTGTTTTTAGAAAGTTGGAGTATCTTTTAGATTGATTTTATGTCCAAAAGTTCAAACAGTCCATGGTTTTAGTATATTTTATGAGTTCTATGAAAAGTAGCAGTTAGTAGGGTTTTCTTGAACAGCAACTGTTATATTTTGATTTGGTCTTGTTAATTTTTATGTACTTGTTGTTGGTTTCATTCACAAATTTGAAGTTTACTGATGAGTTTTAGTTGGCTTTAGTTGGAGATCAGTGAAAGTGGATGAAGTTTTTCGGTATATTCAGCTGTATACTCAATAACAACCGAGACTTGTTAATAAGCAACTCAATCACCAGATCAATCGATTTTCAACCAACATCTGAGTAGATCTTAGGAGGAATTCAAGAGCCAAAGCTTTGATACCAATTGACTGGGTCTGAGAATTAGATTCACTGTTGATGTGATTTCAACAACGATCGAATATGATGATTGAGTCAATGATTAAGTAGTAGAAATACAAAATCAAAGAACAATAAATGCTGAAAATATACTCATAAATGCTTTGCATATTGATTAGTGAACAAACAAGTTACAGATGGTGCTAGGGTTTTCAGAACACTGATATCACAACCTCAGAACCTCGTAACTTGAGTAATAGGTATCTTACAAAATGAAAAACTTACATATGATGGATATTCTGTTCTATTTATAGGCTGTCATAAAGCATGTACAAAAAGAATAAACTACCCTAATAAATACATTAAAATACTAGTCTAAGTGCAAAAGTCTTCATTAGCATTTGAGGTTAAACATCCGCATTAACTAATGCGGATGCCTTAGGCTTCATCAGTATTTCTTGATTGTCTTCAGCATTAAGTGTTTTGTCATCATCATTGACAAATGCAGATGAACAAACGCTTGTCTGCATTTCTTTGTGTATCCTCATTGGTTAATGCAGAAGAACAAATGCTTATCCACATTTGTTCTGTCGGTCCGCATTTGTACAAGCAAAAGAACAAATACTTGTCAGCATTTGTTCTTTGGTCATCCGCATATACAAATACGGCTAGCCAACACTTAGTCTTCTGAACTTCACCCGTATTTCTTCTTAGACTTGTGGGATTTTGCCAACAGAACAACCATTAGCCACCACTTGAATTGGCATGTATGATCCTTTCAGGGTCCAACACTGCTTAGAGAATCAGCAACCACATTTGCCTTCCCTAGATAATACTAGCTAGCGCAATGATAGTCATTCAATAACCCTACCCAGCGTTGTTGCCTCATATTCAGTTCCTTCTTCTTAAAGATATGCTGAAGACTCTTGTAATCGATGTAAATGGTGCATTTGGTACCCTACAAGTAGTGTCTCTAGATCTTCAGAGCAAAAACCACTACACCCAATTCCAAGTCATGGGTGGTGCAGTTCTTCTCGTGTACATTTAGATGTCTCGAGGCATAGGCTATCACCTTATCTAGTTGCATCAAGACACAACCCAGTCCTTGAATGGATGCATCACAGTACACCATAAAATCATTCGTCCCTTCTGGTAGTGCTAGTATCGATGCGTTGTAGAGCTTCTGTTTCAACAATTGGAAGGCTAATTCTTGACTTTCTCCCCATTTAAACATTGTACGGGAAGGCTAATTCTTGACTTTCTCCCCATTTAAGCATTGTACCTTTATGTGTCAAGGCAGTGAGGGGTTGGGCAATCTTTGAAAATCCCTCGATGAAGGGTCAATAGTATCCTGCCAGTCAACGGAATTGACATACCTCACTAGGCGTCTTAGGAATTGACCAATTCTTAATTGCTTCCACCTTTACAGGATCTACATGTATTCCTTTCTCATTCATAATGTGACCTAGAAACAGTACCTCTCGTATCCAGAAGTCATACTTAGAGAATTTAGCATATAGTAGTTCTTTCTTTAACAGTTCTAAGATCAATCATAGATGCTCTTCGTGTTCCTCCTTGATCTTGGAATAGATCAATATGTCATCAATAAACACAATGACAAACTGATCAAGGTAGGGTTTGCACATGCAGTTCATGAGGTCCATGAACACCGCTGGTGCATTAGTCAACCCAAACGGCATGACCAAGAATTCATAATAGCCATAGCGAGTCCTGAATGCCATCTTCCAGATGTCTTTTTCTTGGACTCGTAACTTAGAATTGTAACTGGATCCTTGAAGTTGATCGAACAGATCATCAATAAGAGGTAACGGGTACCGGTTCTTGACTGTGACCTTGTTCGATTCTCTGTAGTTGATGCACATCCGAAATGTGCCATCCTTCTTCGATTGGGGCTGCACTAGGAGTCAACTCAATCGGCACCCTTATCTAATAGTTCCTTATCCAATAGATCCTGAAGTTGTGCTGATAACTCCTGGATCCCAAAATGACCTTGAACAGAACAGGGGCTCCCCAAGCTGATGAGATAGGTCGGATAAAGCCCTTATCAAATAGTTCCTGAAGTTGTGCCGACAACTCCTGCAACTCAATCGGCACCAATCGATAAGGTGCTCTAGCGATTGGGGCTACACCAGGGGTCAACTCAATTTGGAATTCCACTTGGCGATGAGGTGGTAATCCAAGCAGGTCCTCTCGAAACACATTTGGAAAGTCATGAACACTGGAATATCCTCTATCTTCCTTTCCTCTTATTGCTTGTCAGTTACCAAGGCAAATATAGCTAGTTGACCTTTACGTAGCATCTTCTACGCATTCATGATTGATATGATGCCTATCACAGCAATACTCCTTTCGCCCTTTCACCGAAAGAATTTCTCCATCCTCGAGAGGAATACATACAATCTTCTCATGACACACTACCTCTGCCTAGTTCCCTGATAATCGATCTATTCCCATAACCACACCAAAGCTCCCAAGTGTAACGGGCATAAGATCTATGTCAAAAAAGTGTCCGGCCAGTTCTATCTTACAACCCTAGTAAATGTGCGTGATGTGAATTTGTTTACCATCAGCTAACTCTACAATTTAGGTGAAATCCAAAGTAGAAGGCACATCGGTTAGAAGGTTACTAAACTTAGTAGAAATAAAGCTCCTATCGGCTCCAGTGTCAAATAATACAGTAGCATATCAACCATTTATAGGGAATATACGAGTAACTAAAGCAGGATAGTTTAGAGCCTCACCTGAACCAATGACAAACGCTCTCCCTTTGGCTCGACCATTGTTTCCACCATTTCCAGCATTGTTGTTGTTGCCAGTATTTCTTGTGTCATTTTCATTCTTCTTCAACTGAGGCCAGTTCCTTTTGTAGTGACCCTCTTTCCCACACTCAAAACAACCCTTAGGTGTTTCTTGTGGTTGTTATGGCTTTTTCATTAGCTTGCCACGGCAGTCTTTCGCCGCGTGTCCCAACTTTCCACACCTTTGACACTTGAAGTTATCACACCTGCCAGTGTGATGGTAATTACAACGGTTACACTTAGGATACCTCCCTACATATCCTCCTTGTCCTTGGTTGGTGGTGGTGGTTTGATTGAAACCTCGGTTGTTGTCGAACTTCCTCAGTTGTTGTTGCTGTTAGTTGCCTGAAGTTGACCCCTTCTTGCTCAGACCATCCCATTTGCTTTTGTGGT
>BJCO01073114.1:1743-11979 GCA_018326465.1 Flaveria floridana
GCTGTTTTGTGTTATATTATAATTTTTAATATACTAATGGGTTCACTTCCAATAAAACTATGGGTTCACTAAAAAATTCGGTATTATACGTTACACTACGGGTTCAAATATCAATGGGGTCACTTGACCCCGTTCCCGAAAGGCTAGTTCCGCCCCTGGTAGGGATGTCTAGCTATTTGCTTAAAAGATTACTTGGGGCTAAAAGAATAAAAGATAAATCCCTACTTGAAGGCGAATTGAAATATGAAGCCGAGATATACGATGATGAGGTAGAAGGCGGATTGATGCACAAATTGACCGATGATGGAGCCGCGCTTTTGGTGAATACCTTACGTAATAGTTTGGGCTCGGGGACGAATGATAAAAATATCACGACTTGCGATGATTCAATAAATAAATAATAAAATTACTCGAAAATTTTATTATATTATGACTTGTAATTTTCTTTATGCATTTCAAGTTTTTTAGTGTTAAATAAAAGAAGTGAATTTTTAGTAATATTGCTTGTTTAACTTCGTATCTTTGAAAGATAAATGTTATATTAATCGTGTCCACCTATTCGTTTCCTAGCCAGGACCGCACCTCCAGCCCCCTCAGGAGGAAACCCATTGCTGAGAAAACCTGTTGGCTCAACTCTGAGGATTTTACTCAGAATGAGACTTGAACCCATAACCTCCCTTTATTTACATATTATGAGTACATCATCTTAATCAGTTAGGTTAAATATCATTGGTTGATTAACTCTGAGCATTTTGTTATATGTCTTTGTTTGAGGTTCCCAATAGCTTTTGAATATGTTGAAACGAATGCGATCTAGATTTTTTAGGATTTCTAGGAATATGTTAGGCTGATTCACTAGGTAACATGGAAACAAGTTATGGTTTCTAAACACAAAGGAGGGATCAATATTGGGTCGTCGTAGTCGTTTAATAGGGCACTTATTTTATAAATGCGATACATGGTAGCGATTTTAGTGGACAGTTTGTGGGTTGACACCCTTACATCTTTGTATGGTTTGAATGTAGATCAATTGTCGATGGAGAAGAATAGAAAGAGGTATTCCATATTGTCTATATGTGTAAATTGATCATGAAAATGAATGACTTGGAAATTGTTGTTCCCTTTTCAGCATACAAAAGAAAGTTGGGTCAATGAATGATGTTAGAGATTTTGAAAGGAATGCTAGTCGAATGATGAGATGTTGGCGGTTCATTACCCTCATCTATTTGCTCTAGTAAACTGACAAGGATTGCAAGGTTTCTCGTAGAGGTGATGTGCTTTTTGAGTTTTGATCAACAAACTTTTAATCCGGGCAAATGTGATTGGAAATCTTTGGACATTCTGTATATTCTATGTCGCATTTGTAATCTTAAGCTAGAGACAACTCATCACTTGTGTGGTTCTTGTTTTTTTTTTTTTTTTTTTTTTTTTTTTTGATGAACCGACGTTGGAGGTTGATAGGGGTGTGGTTGAAATTGACATTTGTGATAGGGAAAGAGCCAACTCAATTGGCAAATTGGGTCGAAGAAATAAACATGAATCAGAATAAAAGGCATTTGGTGGGCATGATTATTTTTGTCGAGTGGATTATTTGGAGATATGGAAACGATATGATTTTCTCAAAAAAATTGTCACAAAAATGAGACATTACTTGAGAATATTATGCATTTTTTGTATAGTAGTAGAATGTAAACTAATTTGATAGAGTAGATTAAAAACCCCTTGTCAATCATGTAATTATATTTTTATGTTTAGTATCTTGCTAGGTGTGATAATACCTGCGTTACAAAAAAAACATACGTTCATAAAAAAAGGTAAAAGTTAATAAGATGACACAGAGGGCTTTTGTACATGTCCCCCATTGAAGTTGCCCTCATTCATTTAAACTCATCAATTACATCCTTTCATTTAAATCGTGTCTCTTTTACTTCTAAAACTTTAGAAGTGACATGATGATTACAATATTTGTATTGCACAATAGTTAGTGGCATAGATAATTAAAGGTGACATAACAGACGTATTAGTTATATTTATCAATAATATACACGGTGAATGTATTTTTCTTCTATTAAAAGTGTATATATCACAAAACTTACCTTAGTTTCCTCGTATTCTAAAAATATGAATGCATTTGCTATATTTTAATATAATTGTTTTTCACCCCAACCTATTTTTAGTCTCGGCGACAATTTTTAATCCATGACTATAAAACGTTAGACATTGCTTTGATTATCAATTTGAACTTCCTAACGTGTTACAAAATAATCTTTTAATAAGAGATTTTATAGAATTTATATAAAGATTACATCATAGAAGCATGTTTGTTTAGACGTCTATCAATTTATACTTAGACTTCCTAACATGTTATAAAATAACCTTTTAGTAACAGTTTTTGTAAAGTTCACATAAAAGACTAAATTCATAGAAGCATGCTTGCTTGGTCATCTAACTTTCAAAAAGCCTCTTCATATAACCCGACATGAAATGATGTCATTGTTTATTGGATCCCAATTCATTTGCATGATTTGATTCACAAAGACAAAAAAAATCTTATTATTGAGTGAGTTATGTCACCATTTTCGTTGATTATAAATGTGTACATTATTAATTATATTTGTGTATTAATGATCACATGTCATGTTTCTTATCGGATCGGACCGGCTGACCGGCGGAGAACTTGGTGCCAAACCGGTTAAACAAAAGATTTTGACCCCTTTCCATTTTCTCCTTCAAAATCTTACTTATTATTTAGTACTTTAAACTTCATATATGTTATTTATATAGGTTTTCTAATTTGTATCAGTATTTTTATATTTTTTTGTTGGAGTTTTTACACACATTTGTTTGTATATAATATTAACTAGCTTTTTTCGCGCCGTGCGTTGCGGTGGCATCGTATGCGATGTGGTAAAGTATATACTCCAATTGACCTGAATTGTTTCCAAACTAAAATTTACGTTGAAACGTATATTAATACAAAAGAGGATCCAACATGAAAAACAATAAGAAAAAACTAAATTAGACAAAAACAACAACAATCAGCCAAAGGATCCGATAGCATCATCGACATATTACCAAATAGCAATCCAACATAAAGAAACGCAAGAAATCCACAAAGAAGAGGCTAGCAATGGAGGTCAATAGCGTTAGACAAATAATAGGGAACAAATACGAATCGCACCATAATGAGATTACACGTCAGAGAGACGAAATGGGAGGAGAGAAGAGAAGAGGCGCCAACAAAGAAATAGCAATACATATACCGTACGGCAAAAAAAAAAAAAAACATACGTGAGCAAGATATAACGAGGGCAGTATTAAAAACCCATATAGCGTATTAGGACTAGAATAAGAAACAATAAAGCTTCAAGATCCTAAAATGATAAACTGAAAAGAGTGGTTGATTTTTAATATTCTAAAGTTTGTGAAAGTGTGAAACAATTGAATTTATAGTGGCTTGTCTATTAAATGACTAATCTAAAGTACAGCAACCGATATATATAAATAATATATAGTATAATTTTTATAATATTTATGTTATCATATGATTCTAAAATTTAGTTTGGCCAATGATATAGTTAAACGACTGGTTTGATATGCGAACACGTTCAAAAAAATTGACCATATACATTCGCTTTCATCTAAGACTTTGTCTTTAATCTTAATATATTTTTGTCTTCAAAATATTATTCTAAAATTTTAAACGGACCAGATGGTTGGACAAATTGGATTGGAAATCGCTCCGATTATACCTTTTAACCGTTCTCCATTTGAACCAGTCGTGAAATGGTTGAACCAGACCAATTAAGAGACTAGACTAGATTATCAAGTTTTATACTTTTTATTGTATTCTTTCAAAATCAAAATTTTCCTATTCATTTGATACTCGAGATTTCGTAATTTATTTATTTGAGTCTTTATATTTTGCTATAAACACAATTCACACCAAAACATAATATGGTTTTAACTCGTATACTATTTGTAACTTTCATACTGTTTTTAAATCTGGTTCAACCGGTTATCTGTTTGTGTAATATTAAAAACATTGCTTTAAATGTAAGTAAGTTTATCACGTTTGTCAAAGTGTAGGTTGACAAGTATTATTTGTTGTTGACGAGGTTGGTGTCAAAGTTAAAATAGAACACATGCAATAATGACACCTTCCATTGGGATTCCATGAAGATGCTTGACATCATCGCACTCGTACACAACCACCACGCTACGTACCCCATGACGCCAACACCTTCCGACTTTTTCACCACATCCATCTTTTCGTGCTTCTAATAATATTCCACACAATTAAAATAAAAAAAAACATATTAAAATGTCTATTTTCAGTTTAAAAAAAGGTCCTAATATAAAGACACCCAACTGGATAAATCGACACCCATCTATACGTCGCATTAGGGTCGAATACATTGAAAAACGAGGAAAATTCATGGGAGCTGTCAGAGAGCTATACATCCCATATAGTCTTATATGATCCCCTATACGACACATATGGGACTATACGACGTGTATAACAAATTTCGACATTGACTACGAGGAAAAATTCAGGGGGCTGTCAGAGGGGTTATACGCCCCGTATAGGGCTATACGACCCCTCTATATGACGCGTATGAGACTATACGACCCATATAGAAATTTGGAGTATTTAGTTATAATTTTGGGATGTCTCAATATCCACACCCTTAAAAAATAACCATAAGTTAATGTATCCATGTTGATCTCGTAACCTTAAATAACTAATAGGATGTTGTATTGAACATTCTTAGTTAACTTTAAACATAGTGGCAGAGCTTGACCTACTCTATAGGGGGTAGGTTGAAAGTAAACTATTTTAAGGGGACCGAACTTTATAAATATTAAAAAATTTAAACCATCGAGTCAAAAATTTACACTACCTAACCGACAATTAATACTACTGACGAAAAAATAGGGGGAGGGGGAGGGGGCTCCCTCAGGCCCTCACTAAGCTTCGCCTATGTTTAAACTCTAAATAAGAACACTTTCATCAACAAAATATCTCCGTCATGTGAAAATATGTGTGGGTAATGGAATACTGAGGGATTACTGGCGAAAACTACACACGAGTCACCATTGAAGGAGTCTGTGACCGATTACCGATGGGTACGTAGCAGTGGTTGTTACCATGACAACATCACTGACGAATCAACCACAAAATTCTTACCGATAGAACTTTGATGACTTTTAGAGACAACATGCTACCGACGATATACTACTAATGCCATAAACCAAAAGAAAGTCAAACCGACAAGGTGATGTATGAAATTGAAAAGAAGTTTGTTGTTTCAAAATGGAAGGGAATATAATTTAGTGGAAAGATGAGCAGTCGAAGTAGACTTATGATGTGAGTGTTATATTCATTGTAGTTGATATTTGGTATCTTGTATCTTTAGTAGAGGGTTTACTACCACCATTAGCAAGCTAGAGAACTATTTGAAGGTGGAATTATATGGTAGTAAAAGTTTGATACCACTTAGTGTGTTTCTTGATAAATAATAAAATTTAGGTAGATCGTTCACCACTAACCTAATCCAATGAACTTGTTACAAGAGTTGCTTGATAACAAATTTATGTCATCATACGTTTCTTTATAGGCAATACTAATCATAAATAAGAGAGACAAACCACCAACCATTTGGCTAAATGGTAGCCTTATGACTTTCTTTAGGGGAGGTTGTGACTTCAAGTCTACCGGTAGCAAAATGTTGTTGGTGGGCCGGGTGGTTTTACTGCAGTAGGCCTTTGGATGACGGTTTTCTCCAAAATTGATGGTTAGTGTGACTGAGCTACCTGGTGTTGTCTGTGATTGCATGGCGTATGCGATATCTTTTCGCTATTGAGGTACCCGGGTAGCCGGGCTTTATTAGTTGACCTTTAAAAAAAATAAAAAAAAGAGAGACAAAAGTATAAGAATATGCATTGATTATAAATAATTAAACAATGTCACCATAAAGAACATCTTCATGTCACTTAGGATTATGACTTGTTCACTTGTTCATGTAACATGTTGGTTCTTAAAGACTGATTTGCGGTTAACGACTTGTACACATATACATGTAACATGTTTAGAGGTGTAAACGAATCGAACGAATACAAACAAGACTTTGTTCATGTTCGTTCATTTAGAAAATGAACTTGCTCATCAATTGTTCACAAACACTTATTGAACGAGATTTATTGTTCGTGTTCATTTATTATGGAAATGAACTGTTTAGGAATTATTCATGAACACTTACTAAACATAAATAAAAACAAACAAAGAAAAACAAACACATTTAAATGTTCATGAACATAAACGAATATGAACGAAACTTTGTCAAACTTTAACACAAACTAAACATAATTATCTGGATACATTTGACAAACTTTACCATGAACTAAAGGTGAAAATAGTCAAATAAGAGATGTTGGCGGAGACATATAATGCAACTAGGGTTTCATATTTTTAAAATTAAAACGAGTAAAATAAAAATATAAAATGTAAAACCTTTAAATTAACAAACACAAACGAACAAACTCGGCTTCCGTTCATGTCTGTTCATTTAGCTTAACGAACATAATTTTCGTGTTCTTGTTCTTCTTCGTATTTGTTTATTTATTAAACGAACTTCCAACTGTACAGTTTATAACCGAATAGTTTACGAACTATTCATCGAATGTTAGTTCCTTTACATCTCTAAACATATAAATTCTCAAAGATTGATTTGCTGTTAGCATCCAGTTGATTATGAAAGCGAAAGATGCTTTAAAGTATTTTGGAAGTTTTAATGATTTGATGCAAACATCAAATGATATTGAGTGGCTTTACTTTCATTATTTTGATATATTTTGATCAACTGATAATTACTTCCCAAAATATCTATTAAAAATATCTAATCCTACTATTCTAATAAAAGGGTAATTAGAGTTGACACATGTAACTTTTTAGACTCATCTAATGCCACATGTCATCTTGACATTTAACAATAAATATTTTTCCTTCCCAAAAGAATTCAATCTAATATTTTTGTATTAATTTTTTTAAATACACATTTTGTTTCCAAATATAATTACATCCAAAATTAACCGGATATAAATTAAAATCCTTCCATTTTAAACTAAAATAATACATCTCTTATTTTTACTCCTAGCAAACTCCATTGGTTAATTTTAAAAATTATCTTCTTATCAAATCTTTATTTTTTGAAAGATAAAATAAATCATAATTCTAAGATAAATGTTTACTTTAAGATTGTATAGTATCACTCAAAGACACACCAATTATAATATTTTATACGTTATTTTCTATAGAAACTACTATTAGTAAAAACAAAGAATTGCGTTTAGAAATTAAAATAAAACACTATTAAAAAGGTATTTAAATTAGACATCAGTATTTTCAATTGTCTTTTATTTAATTACCATCTCCTTTTTCTTTTTTTATTTAACAAAATTATTATTTTTCAAAATTTAAGATGTTTTTAACTAATTTTTGAAAAGTGTTCTTATTTCGTTAGAAATATTTTATTTTATAACTAATTTAGGTAGAACTCTTTAATCAAGTCTATTAAGATATATAGTAGCCATTTTTAGTGTGAAATTTAGAAGGTTCTTTTAATTAATTTTTGCATTTTCCATGCTTAGTTGTATTATTATGTGAGTGTAAGTTTAATAGTAAACTCAACTAAATATGTGCATGATTATAGGTTATAATTAATACCAAAAAGTATCACAAATACTTCTTTCAATGAGTCTCTTTCTTTAGTAAATTTCCATATAACTTTTACTTACACTATCATATTTTATGTTTTTTTATCATTTACAATTGCTCGACACGAGATTAGTCAATATTTTACTTTTTTTAATTGTCATGTTAGATTATTTAATTAAAATTTAAACTCATGTACATTACTTTGATAAAAGTTTGATATCATTATTTATTATTTATAATTTTTACTCATATGTAAAATTTTAATCATATATTCTAAAATATCGTTTTATAATTAATAAAATTTTATTTATTTAATATTTTATTTATTCAATCCGTGTAATACACGAGTTCACTAAAGCTAGTTAAGATATATTTTGGTTGAAAGATTATCTTTTGAAGTTTTGTGTGATGTATTTAATCATATATAAGATTTTCAACATGGGGAAGAGAAAGAATGAGTTTTAATAATGCTTCATTTAAGAGAGGTAAGTTTTTCTGAATGACACTAATCTAATGACTAGGTTATTTTACAAAGTTTTTATTTTTTGATATAAAGTGTGAGAAGACACAATAAGGTTAAAAAAGTCACAAAAAATTATATCTCACAATTTAAATCAAATTTAAAAAAAGTAATTTGAAATCTTTGTTTCTTTCGTCGTTCTCTTTTAGAAAAAAATAAACAAATATTTCATTGTGTCTTTTTATGACACAATGACATCATTGTGTCTTTTATAATGACACAATGACGTCATTGTGTATTTCATAAATGACACAATAAAAAAGACGTTAGTTTTTTTATTTTTCATTTATTTTTTTTCTTAGTGAGGACGGCTAGGGGAACAAAAGCTCGGAATTACTTTTTTAAAATTCGATTTAGATTGTAGGATATAATTTTTTTGTGAATTTTTTTGACTAATTGTGTTTTCTCACACTTTTTAGCAAAAATACACTTTGTATTTGAACAACTTACTAATCTAATTATATTGTACTTAACTTTAAATCCATATCATGCTTCAAGTATGGCTTGATCCAACACTGGCCTTTGGGATAAAGGTGTAAAACTACGTCAGAGCTCGCAGTAGATTTCTCATCTTTATTCATATAATTACACTAAAAATCACTAAAATTTATCTTTACTTTTCAAGTAAATAATACTTTTTATACACTCATCATTACTCTTTCTTTATCCTTCACTCACAACAACTTTTAAAAATATTAAAAAAATTATAGGGATTGAACAATAATTCCCCAAATATACAAACACACGAGTAATAAATATAGGAAATACACTTTACATGACACACTCACATATTTTTATGCACTCATCATTACTCTTTCTTTATCCTTCTCTCTACTTCACTCAAAACCACTTAAAATCATTCTATATAATATAGAAAACACACTTTATATAACACACTCACATATTTTTAGAGACTCCAATGTCAATGCTCTCAGTAGGCTAGTATAGTGGTTGATTTTGGAATTAAAAAAGATAGGAAGAACAATGGTAGAGTATGTAGATAGAAATTGACACTGTATTACAAGTTAGTAAACCAAGTCACACGAGTAATAAATAATAAATCTCTATTCATGAGTTACCGATGTTATGACCTAGGACGTTTGAAACAAAACCACCTTAAACTAAGATCAAACCAACAAGGTCGATCTATGAAAAGAAGGTAGTTGTTCCATAATAGAAGGGATAAAATTTTAATGGAAATATGAGTTGAAGTAGCCACATGATGTCGTGTATGGTTTATTCATTGTAATAGATCTTTTGGCAACACTTAAACGTGTCTTGATAGCATTATTGAAATTTAAGGGTTATCATTCACCAATAATCTAACCCTAGTGGTTATGGAATACCTAATACAATTAAGGAACCAATACTTTTTGTTGAGTAGAAAGAAAAAAGTACGAGAATATGTATACTATGTGTTGTGTTTTTGAGTTCACTAAAGGAAAGAAAATAATCAAAATGAAAGCTAAGAGATAAAAGAAAGGAAGAAAAAGAGAAATATATAACTATATGTCGTGTTTCAAAGTTAGAAAAAAAAATATTTTGAGTGTTCTTAAGTCGAAATGAAAGGAAAAAAATTGTTACAATTTTACTATCATACGCTTTTAACTAAAATAAAAGAATATCTTTACAACATACATATGATCTCTGCTATTGCGTTTGACATGTTTGATTAAGGAATCACGTCCAAATTCCAACACATATTCAATTAAATGATCATATAAACGAGATAGTATATAGTCAGTCAATGTTGGTTCAATTATTATTATTGGATAATAATTTAGTTACAAGGTTGAACAGGGGCACTTAAATTGACAATTTCATCTCATCAACAAGTTATCTATGTATTTGATATAGATTTGTCATTGTCAACATAGTTTACGTTTTCCCGACGAAACTTTAAATTTACGTTTTCCAGACGAAACTTTAAATATGATACGATGATAAACAAGGTTTCGATTGGGTTTTGATGAATATTAATTTATCAGTAATGCAAATT